>ARYC01003211.1:0-63072 GCA_000711775.1 Oxytricha trifallax | reverse complement strand
TTATTTAACCTCAATGAGCTAAAGTTAGATCAATCAACTTCATATAATTAATACCGCTATAAATTTGATCAGTTCTACAAGGAAGCTTTGATATAAATTTTATTATTATAACGACAAGAAAAGTAAAACTAAGTATCTAATTAAGTATGTCAAGAATAAGTTTCTAAAATTTAGCAAGTTATTTAATTAATGGAGAATGACGTGAAAGAAAATGAAAAGAAAGTTTAAGAAATAGAATTGACAGATACTGTAGAAGACGCGATACTTAAATACATTTACCCAGAAAAATGAAAAATAATAAAGATAATACATATTAAAAATTAATTAATTTAATTTTCTCTAAAATACTTTTAATTTTTCTATAGAAGCTTTTAAACCCCAAAACCCCAAAACCCCATGAGAAAATTATTGAATAGTATTTGAGGATTAAAAAAGTAAGTAAATTAAAGTAAGTATGCAAGTTATACAATATATGAATAAGTCAGAAGTATTTTAGGTCCTAAATTTCAAATATTTTTTAGGAATTTTTATCAAATATATTAGGTTTGTTCTCTAACAAGATGAATCTTACAGATTGGTCACCATTGTTGAGTCTCGCAATAGTTTATGCTAATGATTGTGGTGAGCTCAGTTAGTGCTTTGCTTGCAATATGTTGACATCTTTTGCAATAGTTTAATTTTACTCTAATTATTGTTGCTAATTTTAGAAGTCTAATCAATCCTGTTTTATTTTTTTATTCTTCTTTTTCAATTCTTTAAATTTTTTGATCTAGTTGTTTAATATTCATGCTTAATCCTTATAAATTTTCATTTGTAACTTTTTCAATTCTATAATAGTTTTGTTGACTTAATCGATTAAAATTTTTGGATTTTTTTGAATTTCATTAATCTGAGCATCTTTAGATTAGAGTTGCTATGTTATTACAGGAACAAATTCTTAATATCTTTCTTACAATAAAGCCAAGTTATTTGAAACCTTTTCAATTTATTCTTTAATTTTTGATTTTATTCTTAGAAAATTCTAACATGATTAGCAAGAGCATATTGCGATGCGACGCCTAATGTCGGGGACTGCTTTTTTATATCATCAACAAAGCTTTTAAATTCTATTTAGATTTACTCTATACCCTCTTCTGTAGTTTTTTAAATCTCAGAAAGGTTTAAGGTTTTGTACTATTACTAGAGAGAATCAACATTATCAATAACCTAATTAATTTGAGTGTTCAGATTTTAGAATATTTTGCTCTCAAGTAATTCTGGAACTTTTCTTAAAAGCTCATCATACATATTCTTAATTTAATTATTTGCAAATTATTTTAAGATGTCAGATATAATTTATTCAACTTTCTCTTCATTTAGATATGAAGCGTCTGAGTATGTCTCGCTATCTTCAGTTTCTGTCTTATTGAGCGATGAATTTAATGACTCAAGCAA
Source organism: Oxytricha trifallax (assembly GCA_000711775.1). NCBI lineage: Eukaryota > Ciliophora > Spirotrichea > Sporadotrichida > Oxytrichidae > Oxytricha > Oxytricha trifallax. The sequence continues at coordinate 61,638 of ARYC01003211.1, read as the reverse complement.
ATTAGACTGTATTTGGGCTTTTAATTTTGGCATGTTTCCACACTCTATTCAGAATTTTAATCTTCACTCATTTTAATTTCCTTTATTTAGTTAGATTTTTGCTTGATTTAAGAGTTTATTTTGGCTAGAGCACTAGATTAAGCCTCACTCTTTCTAGCATTTAAAGTCTAGACAAGCTAGACCTTGTGCTGCTCTACCATTTCATCTCCGAATTTATTAAATAATTCAATTCTCACATCTTTGTAAGACTTTTTCCCCAAAATGCCTTGTTTTTTTATATACTCAATATTTTAGCTTTGTTTCTTCTTGTTCAATATATCAATTCTATCGAGCTTTTTGGGACTCTTTGGTTTACTTAGGAGATTAGTAACTCATATCAGAAGATTTACTGACTTAATCTTACTTCAACTTTTATTAACTTAATTATTTGCTCATTTTAATTCTTAATTTAGCTTATTATCTTCAAGCTTTTATACTTAACTAGTATACTAAAATAGGAAGCTTTATAAATAGTCACAGTTTATATTAATGAAGCCAATGGAGCTTTAGATAAAGATTCGATATTTATAAATAGCATCAGTTTTATTAATTATTTTTTGAATCATAATTGTTTCAAATTTAAACTTAAATTGCTAAATTTGTATCAATTGTTATAAAAACTTACAAAGTATAATTAAGTCTTATATTTATTTGTAAAAATCTTACAAATTCAAACATAGTATCACAAATAGTTTAAATAATAATTAATCTCATTTATTCATGAATATTTATAAACTTATACTCAAACTTGAGTATTTTAACCTTGTAAATTGAGAAACTCTAATAAACTAAGATTGAAGTTTAATTGCCTTATTTTTCAGAGATAGTAAAAAATCTTTTTGTAAATATTGTTATAAACTCTTACAAAGTCTTATCACGTCAATCTTTTATCAAGAGCGTAATTTTATCTAGAAATTTTCCTCCCATCATACAAACTATATTATGTTGACAAACTAATACAAATATACCATCAAACTTAACTTTCCTTAAATATTTTAAAAACATCATTGTTTGAGACTGGCACATTCAAATAAATATTTTTTTAATGAAGACTTTAATTTTTAAAGTAAAACTTATTATATTTTAAGTTTATAATTATTAATGGTTTTATTAAGCATTATTAGTGAAATTAAGAGGAATTAAAACTTTCAGATCATAAAGTTAGTATTCTATTAAGTAGGGTCCATCCCTTGGACCTTGCCTTCACCATCAATAACTCCCTGCTCGTGAAGTTGCAATACAAGGGATTTATAGTTGAGTAAGTCGTCAATTTAGTTCTTCATCATGCCCATTTCATCTCTGACTCTTTTGTTTTAGTCCATAGACTTTCTCTTTGAAGGATGGCTTTTAGCTCTTGAACTTTTTCCTCTTCTTGAATAGGCTATCTGGCTTTTCTTTTTGTGCTTTGCTTTATCAAATAGGCTGATTTCCCTTTATGCACTGCAGAAATATGTTCCCATTTTAATCTTACCACTATAGTTTAGAGAGCCATTCAAGGCTTAAATGAACTCGGGCTTCGTGTGCACTAATGAGTTTTATGATTGGTCGAGTCGTTGTCTTCTGTCTTGTTTAGCTTTCAGGATCATTTCGTTTATGCCTTAAGTATTGAGTGATAGTAGGACATTGGTTATCCATTTTTTGTCAGGATGGAGCCAGTCTGCTTGATCTGGCAAGTATTTAAGCAAGCTTGGTTTTAGAGGGCATATTCAGGGAAATCATCCCCAGTTAGCCCCTCAATCTGAGGCACTGCTGCAACTACCACATCTCTTCTTTTCAAGTACTAAACGATTTAATTATGTTAAGGTTTACCTCTTTTTCACCAGTCAGTATACTCCTGAAAAAGTAGATATTTGTGCAGTTGACTTTGGGCAAGTAAGCCCACACTCTTGGCATAGGAAGTCATATAATTCTTTTTTTTAGCCTATTTTCTCTCTGACTTAGTTGACATGAATGTGTTGGAGTTAATTGTTTATTTCCATTTTTTAGTATTGTTAGCTTGTTTTGAAATAGATGCTTTATCTAAGGCAAATATATTAATTAATAATATTACTTTTAACAATATTATATTTTTGGAAAAATGTAAGAATTTTTAGTTAATATGGAAAACTCTTTAAAAGAAAGATTTTTGAATAAAATTAAATAACTCTTACAAAATATAGGGAACAAAAAAAGAAATCTTTGATGGAATAAAACGATATAAGAAATTATTTCAAAAAATAGTCTGGTCATGATACTAGTGATGATCAAGAAGATTCCTTCTCATAATTTCAAGAATTAGGATAAACTACAGAGGAGGATTCTAATCCCTTATCTTAATCGACACAGCTCATTCATAAATAGCTAACAACCCCAAACTAAATACTAATTTATACAGTAACAAGAAGTTCAATCTAAAAGCTTGAAGAGTCTTGTATTAACTTGATTGATGGTTAGCAGTATACGACTATGATTTTGGATCCAAGAAGAGTAGTGAGTTAAAATTAAAATGAAAGAAGTCTTCTCGGAGTCCTATCTCTAAAAGAAATTCAAATCTTGAAAGAATAAGTTGATATATTAAGTTTCAATGAAGGCCAAATTTTAACTGAAATCTAACAGTTGAGTAGCTTATCAAAAATGAGATATAGTGAAGCGAATCTAAAGAATTTTGAGGCTTACTTAAGAAATCAATCTTAATTTGTAAGTAAGTTTCCCTATTTTAACTAAAACTAATATTAACTTTTAGAAATTCAAGTTGATAAATGATAGGAATTTAAATAATATTAAATCGATAAAAGAATAGAAAAAAGCTTAAACTCTTTTTAGTAAAAGTGGGTGTAAGAAATCATACTTAATCCAAAGACTCAAGATGACTTGATATAAATTGGAAAAATGTTTATTAATTGATGAAAATTATAATTAGAACATCATTCAAACTTCTCAGATAAATGATTCAGGCCTGGTTTCATGTATAAAAACTATAGTAGAAAAAATAAGCTCTTCTGGAGAACAGTTGAGATCGATTTCATAGCTTCAAAGCTTAATCCATGAGCAGCTCAATTTATGATTGTCTTATTCAAAAATAAAAAGCATCGTTAAAAAGAACCTTGGTCTCACATTTAAAAAGGTTTACTTAATTGATACAAGGACCAACTCTTCAGATTGTTTACTTTAGAGGCAAGTAGCAGCTAAATTTTACATTGAGCAACTCACATTGAAGAAAACAATCATTAATATTGACGAGAGTAGTCTTTAGTAATAGTCATACTAATACAAAAGCTGGAGCAAGAAAAATTAGAGAAACTATTCGGATAGGCTAGTCAGGATGTATGGAGTCAATATTATAGCTGCTGTTGGAAGTGATAACACCTTTTACTTTTAATTAAATGTTGGAAGGACAAACAGCGAAACTTTCTATAATTTTTTACTCAATCTCATCTAGCAACTTGACTTTGAAAGACCTAATTGGAGGAAAGATACTATTTTTCTTTTAGACAACGCAACTTATCATAGAAGCTTATATGTCACGAGGAAATTTCGACTTTTATAAGTTCCTATAGTGTATTTAGGGCCATACTAATTCGATCTTGCGCCTATTGAGAAATGCTTTTCTTTCATAAAACGAAATATCAATTTTAGAGCTCAGAAATAGGATCAGGTGGAACTTTTAAAATAATTAGGGCTTGAAATGTCAAAGTTTGACTATTCTTGGGCCTAATCATGCTTTCAAGCAACTTTACAAAACGCCCTTAAAGCAGTGAATCTTTAAAAAATTTGACTTTCCTAAAACTAAAACTCTCTTCAACAATTAAAATTAAAAACGATAAGATAGTAACAGTCATGTCGATTGATAAGCAAACCTTTCTAAAAAAAGGCTTATTAATTTTATCATAAAAATATTAAATTAAAATCAATCGATTTAAGTATTGAATGAAGCAACAAATCACATTTAAGTGAGAAAATAAAAAATAAAAAAAGTAAGTATAAACTATAAATATAATGATTTTATAACTACTATATTAGATTGATAAATATTACGAATGAAAACAATGCTTTTTAGTTTTTAAAATCTATAAAACCGCACAGCTGTGCGGTTTATATATAAATTTTTTAAACATAAATTATTTCTAAACTTGATTTTCAAAAATATCTCGAATATATATGTTCCTTAACTTTTATCTACAAACCGCACAGCAGTGCGGTTATTCAGAATAAAACATGTTTATTAAATATATATCGTATATATAAAAATTATCATAGTAATTATAACTTATTCTATTATTATTTTATCTTCGCTAAAATTTGCGGAGCAGAGAGTCTTCACAGATATGTGAAATTTAACTTATATAAATGTAATTCTTTTAAAGAATATCTAAAAATATAGTTTAATTGATAATATTATATCAATGAATTCGAAATATAGCTCTTTTTGGTTTTTTCTTTATCGTTTTATGATTTTATCTTAAGCTTTAATTAATAAAAGTTGGATTAAATTTTAAAACTCATTTACTTGGTAGGTTTTTTTGCTATTTATTTTTATTTACTAGAATTTTTAATTACTTTTCTTATGGAAATTTTCAGTTAAAATATTAATTTTGTATTATTTTAAATTTGAGTGATTTATTTGCCAAGTTTCATAAAAATACTAGATTAGTTAGTTAGTTTTAAGTTTTTAGAAAAAGTATTTACAAAATTAATTTTTTTTATTTTATTGTTGAATTTATTATAGATAGCACTTCTTACTAGTCTTTAACATGCTAAGGGATTTCTAATGAAGAGGGCAACAAGTAAACTTGTATGGTAAGTATATTTAAAAGTAAGTATTTGGTCATTAACTTCTACAATTCCAATATAAATGATTTTAAATTATTTTGAGTAATTAAGAATTTAAACTTAACTATCTGTATTATAGGACATTCCAACAATTTAGAATGTAATTTATAATTAGTAAGACAGTTATAAACTTGTGAGGATAGTAGAATTTTCTAAAAAAGCTATTTTTTAAAACAAAACAAGAAAATTTCAAATAAATTATATCTAACAATTCATGCACTTGGACCCATAGAAATAATAATGTTCAGAAATATTAAAAATAAATTTTTATATAATAGACTATAAATCTAAAACTTAAGAATGAGAAATATAAAAAAATAACTCAATTTATAACCCTTCCATGATTAGGTTACAATGAAATGATTCAATTAAATCATTTCTTAAAAGTTCTACATTTATTATTCTGATTTTAAATTGACAATATTATATTTTATAAATCTAACTACCAGTTTATATAACCTATTTAACTTTGGGGTTTTGGGGTTTATTATAAATTTCAATCTTACTTGCATATTATTTTTAAAGAATTTTTTTTAAGTAAACAAGTTATTATTTAATTTATTATTTAAGAAAATATTATTATTAAATTACTACTCTATGAATATAACAAGGGAGTGAAATCTTCTGTTATTTTCCTAAAATAAAATACTTTAAAATTAAAAAAGAGTATTAATAAATTTTAATATTAAATACTATTTCAATGTATACACTCTTTGTGAAAATAAGACAGATTAGATTTCTTGAGAATATTGCTTAACATAATATATAACAATCACTTGATTTTATTAGAAACTTAAAATATATTGTAAACTTTAATAATTTGACTCATTAGATCAATTTTAGATATATAGCTTGAAAACAAAATTTCAAAAAAAAATTTAATAAGATTTGCTTAGAAAGTTATATATATATTTATTGAGGGAGGATTTAAAAGAAAGGTAAAGTAGATTGAATTTAATTTTAAATTAATATAAACTTAAATTATAACATAAATGATCTTTTAGTTTTTTATCAGTCCATTTTGGAAGGAAAAAATTATTTAAAAAGAGGTTTTCACTTAAATCAATTAAATCTAATTAGTATTTCTCAAATAATTTCATTCTTTAATTTAGATGAATTTAAAATCAGTTATTCAAGAAAATTGATTGGTCTTTCGAAATTGTTCTAGTTTTTGTTCTTCGTAAAATTTTACACTTATTTTCTATTAAAAAAATTTTTTTGGTTATATTATAATTTGAATATTCATAATTATGAAATGATTTTTTTTTGGTTATATTATAATTTGAATATTCATAATTATGAAATGATTATTATTTAAAGTTTCCCAGCAAATTTATAATAATGCTTAAGTTAAATGATTTGGAAAAATACATAATTAATAAATTATCGATACCTAATTTTGCCAAAATTTTTCAAAATATTTTACTTTACTTCGGTAAAGAATTAAGATAATTCATTAATAAACGATCAAACTTTTCTTTTTATAGATGTAATTTAAATAAATCTCAATTTTTACCCCAAAAATGAAGTGGGAAATTCTAAGTCAGGTTTATTACATTTAGAATCGTACTTTTATTATTAACATATATAGCTTATTTTGATATACTATAGAAGTTTATATAACAAATTTAATAATTTTTAATTTTTTTTTTCTTAAATCACTTTAAGTATAGCAATATAATAATTTAAAATAAATTTTTTAAAATATGAAAAGCAAATCCTTTCAAAAGATATTATAAAATCTGAATGTCCAAGAGTATACCATGCATCGATATGAAGAAGAAAAGTATTGCTCATTTTACCAAAAACAGTAGCATATGATTTGCCAATCTTATGATAAAAATAATTTATAATAAAATTAAATTTGCGGCTGAATTAAAATTCCTATTAATAGTTATAAATTCAAAATTTAATATACTCCAGTTAAAAACCTTATTTTACTTCAAAAACAAAACAAAATAGAGAAAAGTTTTTACAATATTACGCAATTTCATTAAAAAATGTAGACACTTTAATTAAGTAAGAAGAGAAAAAATAAGTATCTAGAGGTTTAGTTTCTGAAATAAAAAAGAATATTAAATCAATGTAAGACATAATTAGAGAGAATGCTGATTTTGCATAACATATGGATATTACAGATTAAGTCAATGATGCAATAATTAAATATATTTATCCTGAAAAGTGAAGGAATCATATTGTAAAATATACGATTTATCACAAAAAATCTAATTTATTTTAGAATAATTTATTAATATATACTTTTAATATAATAATTAGATATAAAAATGGATTTGTATTTATTTGTTTTATAATCAACTTCCTTTTAGAATTCTTTCAAATTAGAAAATTATGAAGTGTATAATCTAAGAATTATTTAAAATTGTTTATATTTCAAATAACTATTAATTTTATTTGCTTTAATTTAAATACTTGAAAATTAAAGCTATAAATATTTGAATATTTAAAAATTAATTGCAGCATTTTTACATCTTTCATTTGAAACTTTATAATTATTATAATTACAGTTATCAATAATGACAAGCAAATCTCTACAGTTAATTCAAAAATCTTTATAATTTAAACAAACTTAGCTCTATAATGAAATGCAAAGGAGATTTAGAAATTGTAAAAGAAAAATTTCAAAAATGTTATGTAAATCCTTATAAAATGAAGATTTTGATGAAGATGATTGAATCTACTCAAATCCAAAGAGAAACCTAATTCAATTTATATTTCGGGAAATAGATAGAAAAAATAATTGTTTAGATTCACTCAATAGAAACATTACTTTTAAGAAATATGAAAAGAAAATCTAGAAGAAATTGAAAGTCTTAAAATAAGATGAAAAATTTGATTTTGTCAATTAAGAAATTATATCTTCAATTAATAAACTATTCAATAAAATATAATTTCATAGATTAGGTAAGAGAGAAAAATTTTGAATTTAGATTTTAAGTATTTTGCAAACGATGCAGCTTTAAATTTTATAAAACCTGAGAAGTTAAGTAAATAGTAAATAACATGATTTATGTATAATGAACATATTAGATGAGATTATTAAATTATTATTCTATACTTTGATTAAATATAAAAAAAGCTTTAGTATCTAAAAATAATAAGATAAATACTTTAATATTATATTTTTTATTAAGTTAATTTAAGATTTTTATAAATTTAAAGGTTTAATTTTTATCAGAAAATGACATTCATTTTTCTGGAATTATGTTTGAAACTAACTGACAGAAAAATTCAAATTCTAAATCTATGTGTGTAGTAAATTTACCTATAATTCGTCAATTGCCTCTTATTACATTTTAAGATTTGTACAAACTTAATTGAGCTTTTATTCTATTGAGCATGAGATTATTTCGTTTTTATTTTAAGTATTGTTCACCTTATAAATTTATCTTATTAATTCATCTATTTAGTTCTTAAAATGTAAAAACTCTCTTTCAATCTTTCAGATTTCTTATTCAAATTTTTTCATTAAATTTTCAATGCTGAATTCTTTTACTTCATGATAATTTCTAATTTATCATGCATAATGTCGAGGTCTCTAATCTAAATTTTACCAAATATATTTCATTGACTTTTAATCGAAAAGTAGTTATTTATTTCCTTATAATGTTTATCTATTGATATTATTTGAAATATATTTATCTAAAATCCATATTTTTTCGCATGAGTGTCTAATTATTACTGTATTGCTTGCCTTATTATACATTCATACTCTAACTTTTCAAGCTAAAACAATTCAAGATAGTACTCTACTGTTAATTAATTCATAATATTAAATTAATAATAATATATTTGGAATTAAATAGATTAGAACCAGTTTAAATTTAAGATTTAAATATTTGAAATAATCAATGTTATTAGGGAAATATATTTTATTATACATGAGTACAATAAAGTAACATTGAATTTTTAAAAAATATTATTGTAAAGGGAAGATGGGATGTAATCATTAGGCAGGGTATGACAATTGAATTCTACTTATTGATTGACAAGATACTGCAAGGGTTGGAGAAATCAAAGAATATGCACAATTATGTAAAGTTTTGAGAAGATCTGATGTACAAAGCTGGGTATTGGCGTTGCAGTCTAAAATATTATCTTATCTTTAGAAATAAGATTTCTGATTTGTTAAGGATTTAATAAAATTGAAGAAGAAACTTAGAATTTTTTTACCAATATAGAAAAATCGAAATTAAGAGAACAAAAATGAAAAAATTAATACTTTAGCACTAGGAAATAGTATAAATGATGCAAATATGATAAATGTAGGTGTAAGCTTGATTATTGACTCTGATAAGTTGAAAAAAATGAAATTCTTATTTAGCGGCAATGCGGTATATTTATCAACAAAGATAGCAAGGCATACAATGATATTGCAGCGAGTAATAATTTAATATATCATATCTTATAAGTGCCTAGTAGTTTTATTTTGATTTCTAGAAATAAAATATTACTTGTATTGGAGTTAATCTTTAAGATTATAAATTTTTCACTTCTTTGCTATCAATTTTAAAAAAATTATTAATTATAATTCAACAGGTTTCAACTTGCAATTTAAATATTCAAATTATGAATTATTTTATATAACATCTCAATTTGCTTTAAATTTTTTAAATAAATATTAATTTAGTTTTTAATGAGCAGCCAAGATTTCCGATTAATTTACAAATAATTAGAAACAAAATTTAATAAACTAATCATTAAAAATTCTAAAAAATTAATGAGCTTTTACAGAAAAGATTTACATATGCTCTGCTAATCTTTAGAAAGGAAAGATAAGAATCTTTTTCCATTTTACTTTTCATCTAAGAATGTAATGTTTCATGCGAAATAATATGTATTCGAAGTTTTAAAGGATGAAAACTCAGCATATTTTGTAAAATCACGCAAATATCAGATAGAAGATTATTTCAAAATATAACTTGATACTTTATCAAATATAATCAAAACCCCAAAACCCCTTAATGAGGTTTATAAGTGCTTTGATTTGCAGGGAATTTTTTAGGGGTTGGGGTTATTAATTAAATGCGAGACAAAAATAGCTAGCTTTTGGGGTCTATTTATGATGAAGAGTATATAGATTTAGTGTTTAAACTGCGATATGGATGTGATATATACAGTGAATAAGTCAAACCAGTACTGAACTATAAGTCTATTGCACTGCTCTTAAAGCGAAGTCCATCAACTGTTCGATCCCACTGTCTTATAGCAGTATAACTAAAGCAATAATAGCTGAATTCTATGCCTAAGAGGAAGTCAAAGTTTCTATAAAAGCATATTGACTATCTTATTAATGATAAAACTTTGAAGTATTGGGCTCACTTCTCTCTCGACCAACGAGCTATTATGTTTCACCGCCAGTTCCCTGAGTTGAAGATCTCTGCATAGTCTGTTGCAAACATTTATAAACGAAACGGTATCTCTTATAAAGGTGTAAATCGTATCAAGAGAGTAATTGATTTCACTCTGCCATTTTACAACAACAACTTAAATTATATTTATAATTAAATGCAGAGAGCCTAATAGAATAATATTAAGTTTATTCATGCTGACGAGGCTGTGTTTGCCTTCAACACTTTCATCTAGAAGTCTTGGTATAAGAGTCATAGTAATATAGAAGTATATGACTAAAAGTTCAAGGTATAAACAATGCAATTCTTGGAGGAATTAGCAAGGATTCTGGTTTAGAAACTTATGTTATTCATCCTCGCTCTATTAAGACAGAGCAGTATATAAAGTTCTTAGAACAGCTGAGAGAGAAGTACCCTGAATAAGAGATTATACTATTCGTTGATAATCTTTCTGTTCATAAGACCAAAGAAACAAGGAAGAGTTATGAACAACTTAGAATAACGCCAGTGTTCAACGTAATTTCAGTCCATAGTTTAATGGAATTGAGTTCTACTGGGGTATATTAATAGGCCATTACAAGAAACTGCTGTTCTACCACTTGATGCATGACCTACCTATCGATACAGTAGACTTTATTAAAAGCTCAGCGAAGAGAGTAGATAATTAATTGGCTTAAAAGTGTGCTAAAGAAGGGAGAGTGAATGTATATAAATAAGTTTTGTAGTTAAGTTAATGAATATATAAGTCACATTTAAAATTCTTTAGAGGGAGCTGGCTTCTCTTTCTTTTCTTCTATTTCTTGCTTCCCTCCTCCTAAGTTTCTTCTCTTGCTGCCAGCTCCTGCATCTATGTTCATTGACTCTGGAGGCTAAATATTTGAATAAAGTCTCTTGCTAACTTCATACTTTGTCTGCGACTTTCGCTCTCTGTGAAGCTTGCTCTATTCCTTCATCAAGAAGATGCCAGTACCAGATTTTTCTAAAGAGTTAAGCTACAAATCTTACTTGAAATATAAGGGTGCTTCTGCAGCTCTGATAGCCAGCTCTCACTTATCTTGATCCCTTGTTTGTCCTTATCTTCTGAAGAGATGCTGTACCTTTTCTTATGAGATTCTTGAATAATTTCTTTCAAGTAATCACCTTTTATTGTTGCAAGTATGCCAAAGAAATAGTTTCTTTCAGGTAGTTTATTTGACAACTGCTTCTTAGTAGGCAGGTACTGCGAAACCTCTGGGTCATTCATAGCATCATCATATAAGTTAGTCACAGAGATTTCTGGATAGTTTGGAATCTCTGCAAACTTCACATCTTAAGTTTTCAAAGCTTTCTTCTTTTCGCAGAGTATTGCTCTTAGAAATTAAATTTTAGTACCTTCCATCGTTGGCTTGAACAAACCAACTACATAGTCAAGATAAGTTACTATGAATACATTACCTTGCTGTACCAGGTAGCGGTGCAAATCCTCCTTGCTTCTAAATCTTTGAATCAATTCTTGTGCTTGCACTCTTTTCATTGTATCATTCATTGACTCCATCTTGTTTACAGATCTAAGAAATGATATTCAAATTTAAGTTTATTGATTTCAATTATATACCTCTGTAAAACTTACTATTGTAGAAATACATTTGAATTTGTAAAATTAAAATTAATTAAATTAAATCAAAATCAAAATCATGACAATTAAAGTTGGTCAATTTGAACGATCTTGGGCTCATTCGATTGAGAATTTAAAATTAGCTGGACTTTACTATTGGCGGCACTATTTTATCGCATCCATGGAGCGAGATAACTTCACTTTAATTAAACGCATCTAAATTCATTAAATTATACCCTCACATTAAAGTGAAGTTATCTCGCTCCAGGGATGCGATAAAATAGTACCGCCAATAGTAAAGTCCAGCTAATTTTAAATTCTCTATCAAAAGAGCCCAAGATCGTTCAAATTGGCCAACTTTAACTTCCATGTTTTTGATTTATATTTAATTTAATTAATTTTAATTTTCTAAATTCAAATGTATTTCTACAATATTAAATATGGGCATCCTATAGGAGGTCAATCTCTTAGCAGGATATGGAGAAGGTTTTGAGAACTTGTTTCAAACTTGAGAGATTGATATCAATTTCTACTGTTATAGTTCCATATTTTTAAATTTAAATTGGTACGTACTTAATTAGGAGCAGCTCCTAAAATCCTAGTACTTAATTAGGAGCTTTAATTAATGCTAGTACTTAATTAGGAGCACCCTAATTTTAATCATATAATGACAAAATACCTCCTAAAGCAGTACATACTTAATTAGGAGCACCTCATAAATTGGTACGTGCTATAATCAACTTATTATTGAAAGTTATAATGATTAATTTATCACCCAGATTTGGAGCTGGATCGTCTCTTAGGACTCATATTTCTTCTATAATACTCTAAAAACTTCCCTTGAAACTTGTAGGCATGCAAAGTTCTCATATAAGCTCTCAGTTATAGAGGCAGTTTTATAATTTTAAATTCAAATTTAAATATGAGCGCTAACATTTTAAGAAAAACAACAGCACTTCCATAAAACTAAATGAGACTTACCTTTGGCAGCAATAAAAAGTGTGATAACTGTGAGATGAACTCTCATAAGGAACTACCTGAGCTATCACTTGAGGTCTCTGTTATTAAAATAGATATTAATAATAGAAAATAAATGGCAAACAAGTGTGTGGGAGACAAAGAGGAGGAGAAAGGTATGAATGAAATTCATATACAAACTGAAGAAGTTGAAGCCTATTTTTGTGAGCTATGTGAGAGAGATTTTGCTCATAAATCAAGCTGGTACAGACATATGAAGGTCCATAAGGAAGCTAAGCCTCTGTATGCTTAAAGTATGACAAAGTTGATGGAAAGTATGATTGCTTTGAGTGCCATAAGCAGTACTCTCATACAAAAGACTTAAAGAAGCATCTTTTAAAAGCCCAGAAGAAAGAGATAGGAGTTGAAGATTAAGAGACTCAACTGAAGTTGCTCAACAAAAGAAAAGCAAGGGAACCTCTTTAAGCTGCTGAGCTTTAACAAGCAAGCAAATCAGAGTATGTGAGGATTGCACGCACCCTCTTTAGCCTCAGAGGTCACTAAAATCATGATTAAAATATAATAAAAGAAAATTCCAGTTCTTGCATAGATTGATTTAGATACTTCTTCTAAAGCTACCTAATTATAGAGGACTCCTATGACAAGAAAGTTATTAAGGATCATCAGTATGCTTATAAGGTATATCCTTTTAACTATCTCCTTAGCGATGATAAATATTAAATGGAGTTTACTAATGAGTATTAAATACTCACTCAGGCTAAGTTTAAAGAGTGCAAATACTTAATAAAGCTAGATGCTGTTCTCCTAGCCAAAGATCATGTAGCTTTCAGACTACCACTCTTTGAAATGTCACTCAGAGATTTCATAACTGATCAAAGAAATCATAGAATAGCTTGCATTGATATCAACCTAAGCTATACAAGGTATAAAAGAGCTTCACAAGTTAGGGTTTGTTCACAGAGATTTGAAGCCAGAAAATCTAATGATAAACTATTGACCAGTAAGAGTAGCAATAATCGATTTCAATAGAGCCTAAAGAGTGGAAGTATCAAGGCTTGGAACTGTAATGGGAACTCCAGGTTATTATCCAGAAAGAGAAGACTGGAGAGATGGAGACTTTTAGTGGGATGTGTGGGCTTTAGCAGCAATAATAATAGAGTGCGATATTCCTCGCAACGATTGCTACTCCACAAGGTGCGAGAAGGATGCAAGGCAAAGAATAAAGCAATTTATAGATAAAAACAGAGTATCTCTTTCAATGAAACAAATGGCAGAGTCAATAATAACTAAACCAGACTCAAGATCAGACATATCAATAGAGCAGATAGAGTTGTGGTTAAGTAAGATAAACTTCAGACCTCTCCCACAAGTGCATTTTGAGTGATTAAATTAAATACATTTACTATAAATTTCACATTAAAACCTATTAATAACCCCAACCCCTTACAAATTCCCTACAAATCAAAGCACTTATAAACCTTATTAAGGAATTTTGGGGTTTTTAATGTAAGAGTAGATGTTTATTGCGAAAATTAAAATAATTCATAAAGTAAATCTACTCTTAATACTCTACTGAAATGACATAATTTTTTCTCAAAAATTAGTATAATAAAGTTCAATCAATAAGTATAAAGTTAAGGGTTTTTTTGTAGTTAATTAATAGCTATAAAATATAAATTAAATAGAGTATTTTTATTTTGATTTAATTTAAAAATAGTCATAAATCAAACTATAACACTAATGAATAAAACTCTTTGTTAATTTCAATAAATTAGGTTTATTATAAAGATTTATATATTAAATCTTTAATAAATTATTTAGATTTATTATAAATTAAATCTAATTTTTTTAAATCTTAATATTAATATATTAAACTTAAATTTAAACAACAAAATAAATTTGTTTCTTACTTCCAAAGAGGAAAAAGTAAAAGAATATAAGATATAATTAATAAATTTGATGGTAAAATTTAGATTTAACTAAAGTAAAATGGAATTATTTAAAATTTAATTAAAAAAATAGATATTTAAAATTAATATCTTATTACAAAAATATATTATTTTTCGGAAATTTAAATTTAAATTTGTAAATTTAATTCAATAGGGTGCAGTTATAGTTCACCAATTTTCTAAAATTTAATACTTGCCTGTGTATCAAACGAAGATAAATCCAATTTTTTATTTATTAAATTTAATTTATCGTATCTCTAAAGTTAAATAAATGAATTTTGCTTGGCCTTAAAATCAACTATAAATATTTCGATTGTTATAATTATTATAACACATAAATACAGAACTACAAATAGTTCAATGTTTAACAGATTCCTAAAATGTATAGGTTTGGTAATATTAACTAATTGTATTTATAAAAAATTTAGTTGTATCTAATCTACCCTTTCTGATTCATTAAATTTATTCATAATAATTATATTTTTTATGACAAATAAATAAACTAAAAAATTAATTATAAAATTTCAATAAATTTCAAACTAAAAATAAGTTAATTGACATTAAAAGATACAGAATTAAACTTAATTAATTAGTTATCTGAATTTTACAATAAATTTTTATTATAACTTAACAATTTATCTCTATAGAAGGAATACTCCAACCAGCAACTGATAATAAATTAAAAATTAATTTTTTAAATCTGTAATTATAATTAAATCCATTTTTTTAAATATGTAAAACGGATTTAATTCTCCTCAAAGATTTAAAGTAAGAAAGATGATATAAGATAAAAATAAACAAAAATAGAGAATTTTATTCATTTATAAAAAGTCTAATGATTTAAAGTTTATTTTTTATAGATATTAATTGTTAATATTTTAGATAAATAATTTGGAATTTATTATTTATCTATATAATCTAAATAGAATAATTTATGAACACTTAAAGGATTTATAAAATACATTGGATTTTCAATGAAAAATTTCAAGTTCTTAATCAAATTTGGCATTCATCAAATGAAATATTATAATGATTGAGAATGAGTGATTTAAGTACATTTTCTTTGCATTTTTTAAAAATATAAATCGTAAATTTTAAAAAAAATATTTAAAAAAATTTACTTTAAAATAACATAAATGCGATTTTATGTTTTTAATAATTTATTTATTTAGTTGATGAAATCATTTGAATTTATTATCAGTAAAACATAAAATTTTGATGACTTTATTATATTTAACACTATTATATCTATTAAATGAAAATTTATATTAGATAATTTACATCTTAAATATATAAATTTTTATAATAAATTAATTAAAAAAATTTTAACTAAAGTTTATAAACTTGATTTAGGTCTTGAAAATTTAAATATTTAAACTTATATTTTTATACATTTAAGGATTATTTGTTAATTAGTTAAATTATATATTAGTACTATAAATTAATAGCAAAAATTTAAGAATGAGCAGCTTGATTTTTGAGTAAACTGTAAATGAATTATAATAAGTAAAGAGCCAAATGGCTAAGTAACGATCTTAGAAATTCTAGCATTTTTACAATAAGTATTTATATATGCTGTGTAAGACATTTGAAAATAAAGATTTCTACATAAGTTAAAATCCAAGATATCAACCTCCCACAAATCCATTATTTAATGAACCTCCTGAGGACGCTTTCTTATTCATTGAAAATTACAATTGCTTCAGGTATGATATGCAGAGGGATATTTAATTTATGCAATATTATCTGGATGTTTAAGGTAAAATAGAAAAATTAAAAGCAAAGGAAAATTCTAATGAAGACAACAGTAAATTAATTTCAGATATTCAGCAAACTTTTAAAACAATAGAGAATTTGATTAGAGGATATGTGGAGCGGGCTTAAAATGTATACTTTACAGAGTTAGCTAACGATGCAATTCTTAAATATATTAAACCGGAAAAGTGAAAATAAATTTGCTTAATTTTAATTTTTAATTGTATAATAATTTATTACATTATCTTTATTTTTAAATTAGTTTCATATTTTTAATGAAAGTTTTTCCTAAAAATTGTTAAGTTTTGATTTATATTGGTTCGTAAATAAAAAGAAAATATTTATGAATGTTAATTTTAATCAAAAATATGATAAAGTCTTTTTGAGATGAAATGTAAAAAAATTAAAAGTTTTTGGTTTTTTTGTAATCGATCTTATCAAAATTATCTAATAAATAAAAAAAATTAACTAATCGATAATTTTAATGATTAAAAGTGTAAATAATTTTCAATAAAATATAAATTATTACTGAATTGTTAGCATTAATAAAAAATGACTCATATATGCTGTTTCTAATATTCTAAGTGATGATTTTCTATTAGAAAATTATAACAAGTTAATTTCTTTTTGTGCTACTTTTGAATATAATTTATTAATTCCATTAAATAAAGCATTTTTTCCATTTTAAAACAATATAAATCTCTGTACTTTCATCTTGCATTAATCATAAATATTTAAGATCTAAATTAAAAGGATAAAAATTATTTGAGCTACAAACACCTCTAAAGTCTAATTGAAATTATTTTTATAAATTAAAGAACATTTCAATTAATGTAATAAATCTTCACTGTATAATGAGAAAAGTTAAAAAATGATGGTAAAATTATAAGAATATTAATTTAATTCTTTACAATAAATAAATTAGATTTCATTACTTTTGTATAGTAAGCCGAATTACTTTTCGTATTATAATTTAATTTACAAACATATTATAAATCATACAAAAATTCAATATTTAAAAAATAAAATTACTTTCTAATTCTATTTATTAATAAGATATTTAACTTGTTAATTTAATCATTTTGTTGCTTCTTTTATTGAATAAAAGTTTTTCATTCTATTTAGAATAAATGTAATTTATAAAGATATTTTTTTATCAAATGGAAACCCTAATAACGTTAGTTTATCTCAAGCTTTTATCTAGATTTATTAGTATTTCATTTTTAATATGAAAATCCTCTGAAATATCTTCTTATCATAAGAATAAAATATATAAATAAATAACTACAAGCTAGCTCTTAGTTAAATCTTCAACTTTTTAATTCACAACTTAAAATTTAATCAAAAAAGATTTTTTTAATGATTTTGCTGATACTTGTTTAAACTCTTATAACCTATATCTTAGATAAATATTATATAACTTAAATCATCTATTAAATTTATAAAAATAAATAATTTCACTCAAAAACACTTAATTCGTACTCTGGAAATTAATCAAGATTTTTTTTACTGTGATAAATAATTATTCCTGTAGTTAGTCAATTATTAATTAAAAATTATTTGTATCATAAAAGGATTTTTATATTTTCTTTTTAAATTTATGCATTTTATTCATAGTAATATATATTATTAAAATTATATTACACAAATATAACACTTATACCATGAAATAAGATTTCAAATTAAGTGATAAATTTCTTCTAGGTTTTGATTATATTTTTATTATTTTAGCTTAACAAATTCGAAGAATTCTACTTAACAAAAGACTTTCTAATAAATCAATAAATTTATAATTAGTGTTTTAAATAATTATGTGCTGTATTAGAAAGCTTCACACAAATAATTATAAATTCAATGTTTAAAATATATATTATCGAGTTTAAGGGATATTATAATTATTATTTCAAATATCTTTAATAGATTTATTTAAACTTCTATATAAATATATTAATAATTTAATTAGATTATTGTTTTACATTTAAATATTTAGAATAAAATCTAAACCAATAATAAAAATTAAATTTGGAACTTAGTAATCAATTTTCTTATAAATTTTTTATTATAAAGAATAAGTAGATAAAATAAATTATTAACATATTGTTCGTTTTTAAGTTTTATAAAATAATAGATAAAATAAAATTTTTAACCTTAAAAATAATAAGATCAATTGAGTTTAATAAATGATGAAAATTATTTGATTAAAGAAAACATTTTAAATTATAAATTAAATTGATAAATCTTAAATTTCTAAAACCTGCCCTAATTTGAATTTAAAAAAAAGAATTGCATAACTTTTCAAAAAAAACAACATTTTTTATCTTATTTTCCAAATAATTTTCCTGTGTGTTTTTTTAATATTGAGTCTTTCCAAGAAGCTTTACCCTAAACTTTTAATTATTATATTATTATTATAAATTTAAAATGAATACAGATAATTATGATTTTTAAATAAATTAATTAATAGAGAAAGCATAATCCATAATAACTAAAAGCAAATTCAAGAAAAATACCATACACTTAACTTAATAAAAATTACATTGCGCCACAATTCTTAAAAATGACTTCAAAAATAGGCCATGGCTTCAATAATTTCCTCAATTAGACTGTCAATAATGTTTATATTACACTATAAAATAAGATCTATTAGAAAACTACGATTATTAAAAATCAGATAGATTAATTAGAAATTTCTTATATTGTTAAAATAGATAAAAATTGGAAATTCAAGAAATACAAATAAATTAAAACTATATTAGTAATTATAACTGTCATGAATTAGGAGTACCATTAATACTAATTTGATTTAGATTTAAAATTTAATTAATTAATATAGAATTATATATATTAAAAAGTGGTCAAGTGGTCAGGTGGTCTGGCCGGAGTTTTTGGTGGTCCACCGCAAATGTAATATATAATTAATATATGATTACCAATGTGTAGAACTACAATGGAACCAACACACCGGAGACCACTACGACGGATGTTTAAATGACTGAGAAGCCATCGTAACCTTATTACTGCGCGAAGACTCAGTTAGTAAACCAATAATAATGTCTCACAACCGTCACTAATTCTTCCTACAGATTCAAAGCGAGGGTAGCTCGGACCTCTGGAAGTAGTGCCAATGCTTAATGACAAGTCAAATTCCGGGATTCAGTCACATCGAGGTCTACACCGATCGTTCAAATGAGATTTACTACCTCTGCATTCGCTTCAAGACAGATTCCATCGGAGCCAACAAGTAATACTTCACAAAAAAGAAGCGCAAAGGCAAGGCGATTATGACACAGCTGGAACTAACAGTCAAGCTTCTCGGACATCATTCATACGAGCAGTTCGCATCAGCAGTGGATGGACTGAAGCTAATATACCGGCTTCTCACCATTACGAGCAGTTTATCGCAAAAGAGAATGCTAAGAAGGTGAAGGAATCATAAATGCAGGAGCGCCGTTCTAGAGGCGCTGTCGATGTTACCAATGACTACATGATCGAGAGTCTTTCAGGGGGAGCGCAGTCGAAGGAGGAGTTCATTCGGAAGAATTCACGAGATGTGACCCAGCTCGTAGCCATTGCCAAGGCATACAGCTTAATGAACTACGCTGATTAAGTGATTCAGAAGTCCGGTGTCGCCATTAGGGAGAGGGTACCAATAATTACATCTCTCCAAGAATACATTGCCGATCTTAAGAAAAACGGTGATGACTCCAGTACTCCAAAGGATGCCGATCTACAAGCACTCGGCTACATCCACATTCTCGATGCCCTGTATGAACTCCTAATCAAGCGCAAGAACAGTAAGATTCACAGCATCTAGATATACGGGCCAACCAATACCGGGAAGACAAAAATCACTCGCATTCTGGAGGAGATATTCGTGTGCGAACAATATGTACAGTCAAATTCGCATTTTCACGTCCCAATGAAACAAGACAAGGCCGGTGAGCCACAAATACTCATCATGAACGAGCATAATCTCCCGAAGGTATTTGGATCATCAGGGATTGCCGGGATGAAACGGTTAATGGAGGGTGAAGGGATGGCCATAGAGCAGAAGTATGGCGGCGTGGATTTCAGGTACACGGGGTGTTTCATAGTCATCACATCAAACACACTGCCGTTTAGTAAGATGGACCCTGAAGATGCCAATGCTTTCAAGTCGAGATGTTTGCTCTGCCAATCCGAGATACCGACACAAAGCGGGGAGGAGGCATTCCCATTAACAGCGCCAATGGTAGCCCGGTTCCTCTACTCAAGATTTCAAACTGATCAGGGAGCCAAGAAGGGAGCCGATTGAAAACACACAGCCGGTGGTCAGAGACAGAGGAGAGATGTTTAGTGAGTGAACGCAGTATTAGTTTAATCTACACATTGGTAATCATATATTAATTATATATTACATTTGCGCTGGACCACCAAAAACTCCGGCCAGACCACCTGACCACTTGACCACTTTTTAATATATTAAATCTTTTATTAATTAATTAAATTTTAAATCTAAATCAAATTAGTATTAATGGTACTCCTAATTCATGACAGTTATAATTACTAATATAGTTTTAATTTATTTGTATTTCTTGAATTTCCTATTTTTATCTATTTTAACAATAATAAATGAATGAGTTATTAGCATAGGTATTCGAAAAAATATAACTAGTTAATGAAAGTAAACAAGAAAATATTTAAAATTGTCAAAATGATTAAGTTGAAATTGAATCTCAAATTAACTAAATAGAGGTGTTTTTAAGCGATTCTTAAAAGTAATTTGATCTATTAGATTATTAAATTACAGTCAACAACTCAATTATAAATTATATTAATCCAGAAAAATGAATAATTTAATTTTAAAAACATTTTAATTTTCGCATATAAGGTTTTTGAAAGAATATCAATATATTTCCATTATAATTTGGTTTCTATTTATTAAATTCTTTTTACAACTATAATTTTTCATTATAATAAAAAATGAAGAATCCATTATAAAATATGAGAGTAGCTGCATTCATTTTTACTGCAATTTTGTAATGTAATTTTCAGAATTTATTTTATATACTATTCATGATGTAAGATTTAATTAGTATTTCAATTAATGTAAGTAATTAATTAATCAATTATTAGAAACAGAAATAAGTTAAAATCTCTAATTATAATTAATATATTTTATTATAAATTATATTTAGAAAATTATCATTGATAAGCAGTGTAATAATAAAAAATTATAATTTATAATAAAAATTATTAGAATAAAAATTTATTTACGACAGGCAAATTTATTTAAATGAATTTATTTGAACTTTTAAGCATAGTTTATTATAATTCACAATTTATAATTGCAAATACAATTTTAATTTTAATAATCTGGAAAGTTACAAATATTATCGTGGGTTATAAGAAATTAAAAAGAGTTTTAATAAAATCAAATAAATTATATGATGAATTTCATTTAAAATTTGAAGAATAAATTGAATAAGTAGCTACTAAATATTTAGAAAAATTATTGAATAATGATGATTAATATTTAAACTTGAAATATTAAATCATTGATAATTTGTCATGTTTGAGAAGTTATAAAATCAATCTTTTTTTAGCATTTTTAGCAAATTTATTACAAATTTGAACTAGAGTTTAATGAAACTTATATTTTCTAATAATTTTCAAAAGAATTATATAGGCTATCAAGAAAATTAGATTACATAAGTAATTAACTAATGGAAAAATAAGAGATTATTAATATTGATTGTTCTGACCGAGGACCCCCCCCCTACCCCCCTCCCGTCCCCCATAAAAAAATATGACCCTCCCCCCCTCCCCCCCTTTATAATAAAATTTTTCAAATTATATGAAAAACATATTCTTATGCTTTGAATCATGATCTATCTAAAAAAAATCTTGCCCTGCGGGCAGCTACTGTTATTTATTATTATATTTGATAAGCTTCACTACGTCCGTCGACTTTTTTTGATACATGCTTGTATAGGAAAATATTACAAATGAATTTTATTTTTGAGTGTCATTAATTTAATTTTTATTATATCTATTAATATAAACGAACCCAAATTCTATTTAATAATTTTTTATTATCTACAATCGTCTTTATTAGGCATAATACTTTAAAATAATATAATAAATATTTACACTTTTGTAAATATTTGTCTTATCATATCTTTATTAATTATGAAATCATCTTTAAATAGTTTAAGAGAAAATTTTTAATTAAATTATTTTATACAAGTTAGAATTTTTAATTCAATGAGTTCATTTTATATTTTAGTAAGATAGCTTAGCCATTTCATTAACACACTATTAATTAAATTCATTTTTTATAATTTATATAAATTACTTCATTTTTAGGGTCCATTCACAACTCATCTCATTAAAAATTATAATTCCTCTTAATCTTATCTTGGATAAAATCAGTTACAAATAATAACTCTAAATCTTAAAGATTATATAATGCCTCAAACTTCTAGAAAAAATTAGCCTTATCTATTAATCATTATTTAATACTTACACGTTTTTTTTCTGTAAATTTCTAAATAAACTTAAAATTTTTTAAACAGGATTTAAAAACTTTATTTGGAAAGATAATGAGAGATTTAATTGACTATTTTTTCAAACTGAACAAACTCTAATATATAGAGATACTATTGTTTGCTAAATCTCAATTCTATTATTTTTTTCTTGTGATATTTTGAGAAATTGCACTAATAAAATTATCAATGAATTTGAAAAATAAAAATCTTTCATAAATGGTATAATTATATTTATATTAAATGATTAAGAAAATTAATCTACTATTGTTAATCATTAAAATATTAAATAAAATAATTAGATATTGTTTAATATTTAAATATATTATTTTCATAATTAATAAAGATATGATAAGACAAATATTTACAAAAGTGTAAATGTTTATTATATTATTTTAAAGTATTATGCCCAATAAAGACGATTGTAGATATAAAAAATTATTAAATAGAATTTGGGTTCGTTTATATTAATAGATATAATAAAAATTAAATTAATGACACTCAAAAATAAAATTCATTTGTAATATTTTCCTATACAAGCATGTATCAAAAAAAGTCGACGGACGTAGTGAAGCTTATCAAATATAATAATAAATAACAGTAGCTGCCCGCAGGGCAAGATTTTTTTTAGATAGATCATGATTCAAAGCATAAGAATATGTTTTTCATATAATTTGAAAAATTTTATTATAAAGGGGGGGGGAGGGGGGAGGGTCATATATATTTTTCATGGGGGGGGGTAGGGGGGGGGTCTCGGTCAGAACAATTGATAAATATGCTGAAACATTTATTCTATAGAATATTTTTCCAGAAAAATGAAATATAAATACAACTAGTTAATTATTTTTAAAATTATTTAAATTGTTAATTTTAATTAAAAAAATCTTTAAATTTAAGGAATTTATAAGTATAAGTTTTAAATTTATATGAATTCCTTTCCCAAAATCATTATGTTGATCTTAACTAATAATTAAAAAAAATTAAATTGTATTTAAAAGCTAATTTATTTAAAAGAATTTTCGTTGAATTATTTCTATAATTTTATTATTGAATCAAAATTCATGATATTTTAGAATATAATTAAATTAATATAAGTAATATAATAATTATAAATTAAGCTAAAATAATCAAGTTTGATTTATATAATTGATTAAAGCAATAATAATTTTAAAAATTAATGATTAAATTATTTCTATATATTCAATAAAGATCACTTTAATTAATTAGTCGACTAAGTTTTATAATTTGATCTAAATATTTAAATCGATTCTATATAAGTAAAATTAATTTATTATCAATCAAATATACTTATTACTATATAGTTATAAAAATAAAAATGAGCAGCTAAACTTTTTTCAAGTATTTTACAATCTTCAACAGAAAAAAATAAAATATTGAAATTATGGTATTAAGTGAAAGTTGAAAATTAGCGCCTTAAAACCTTTAAATGCTATGCTAATCTTTACCCCTCTTATATGGTTTAGTTTTATCTGAAATACATTATTTTATAGATGATTATAAATTAAAATCATAAAGAAATGGAGGTTTAAATTTTGAGAAATACAATCTTATCGCTTAAAGAAATATTTAAATTATTATAAGAACAAGAAAAAAGTGACTCAATAAATGTTGTGCTAGTTTCTACTCTTCAATAAATTTTAATATACATGGAAAATATGTTAGTTGATTATGAGAAGCAAATCTAAGAATTGAATATTGCAGGAGTAGCTAATGATAAAATAATCACATTTTTGAAACCAGAAAAATGATAAATATTATTTTAATAAATTAAATTAGTTTAATTACTTGATTATTATATTATTTTAATAGTGCTGATATGTTTAATATTAAATTTAATCATTTAATACAAGAGTTAAGCAATTAAATTAAAAAAAATTAATAAATTAGCATTTAGACAAGTAAAATACTGTAGATAAAGTTGATAATACATATTAAGCTTTGTATTTTTGATTAAATAAATATGAACTTGTTTTTTTACGATAAAAGTTCGTTTTATTATCATTTTGTTTTGTAAGAAGTTAATTTAAAATAATTAATATTAATTTATGTTAATAATCTTAAATATTTAAAATTACGAATGATTTATTATATAAAATGAAGAAATTATTTTTAATTAATTGAATCCTTATTATATACAATGAGCAGATATTATTTAGACTCTTTACCCGTAAACACAATACAAAATAATCTTTAAGAATATGCATTACCTTTAATAATTTTGTTAGTTTTTTGTGTGTTTTCAAGATAACTTACATAAAAACAAGAAAACTATCATAAAACATTCAGGTATTATTTTGGAAAAATTTAGATGCTATAAAGCTATGTAATTCTCCAAAATCATATCTAATTTAAGGCTCATAGTATTATACAAAATATAATACTTTAAATGGCAAATAATGATAAAGAATTTATTCATTATTAGGATGAAATTATTGCTAATTACTAAATTGATGTGGACAAGTATGTTGTGGAAAACTACAATATTAATGAGTTTCATTAAATTCACTCAAGATATTTCAAATTAATTTTCAAATCTTCTATATTCAATTATAATTCACGAGAATTAGATGACCTTTTTCAAAGGTATGTAAAGTTGTATTAAAAAATAATCAAGCAATTATAAAATAATCAATACCCTCCTTATTTTCAAATTGCAGAACAAAATATAAATAAATTCATTTTTCCAGAAAAGTGAGATTTTATTAAATTACTTTTATATAATTGATAAATAAAATACTTATATAATAAATTAAGAATACTTTTCATGGAAAATAAAATTACTTTATTTTATCATATTATACAATTACTTGTAAATATTTATTATCATATTTATCAAAATTTAATTTATGAATTTAATTTAAATATGATTATTAAATTATTTTTCCGATAAGACATTTAAAATTTATTTATAATTTCAATATTTAATCTATCATAGTTTGAAATAATATTTAAATAAAGAAATTATGATTAGTAATTAACAATAAATTATTAAAAAAATATCTTAAAAATATCAGTGAAACATGATAAGTAGTTTAGTAGTTTATATTAAAATAAGATATTCACTTACCATTAATGGCTATCAATATGAGATAATATTTGATTTCTCATTAATTTTAAGAAGAAATGTGATTCCTGTACATTTAATAAGCATCTCTGTTCCATCTATAAAACTTAACCAATTCTAAAAATATTCTGAAATTTAAATCAGTTATCAGAATGATATTAATAAACAAAACGAGAAGAGGATTGAGTTAAATTTAATTTATGGTAATATAATACTATTATAAATTTAAGGTTAATTTTTTTACAGGAATAAATAGTTTTATTAAAATTTTAAATTAATCTTTTAAGCTGGTGAAATTATTTTGATATAATTGAAGCATGATAACAATTACTTTTTTTGCAAAGTAATTAATCGATTTTAAATTCATCTTCTATGAATTTAAAATATAATTAAAAAATAAATTAATTTTTTTTCTTATACTTTATATAAATTATAGATGTAAAATTTAGATTTATTGAATTTATGTAGAATTGCAGCAAATGTAAAGTTCAATTCACAAAATATTTAAACAAAGACAAAACTTGGTAAATCGCAAAAAAAAATATAATTTTAAAATGATAAATGAAAGGTAACAAATGAGTTATAAATTTTATAGACATTTTTATTGTATAAATTAACTTATTATATGAATCGTAGATAAACATCATTATTTAAAGAAATATATAAATAACTAAATTAAATAAACATTTATCGTATTAGTTTATACAATATCTGTAATATATTAAAAAAACAATCCATAAGTACTTATTAAAAATTAGTTATCTAGACTTTTTATATTAATGTTATTCTTATATTAAAATAATATAAGTTAAATATTTAAAATCTATTGATTTATATTTTTTTTAAATAAATAAGATTTTGTCATTTAATATTTAAAAAATTCCAATTCTGAATTTGAAGATTTATGAATTACTATAAGATGTTATAGCAAACATATTAAAAAGTCCTCTAGATTTGATTGATAAATAAAACATTTGAATTTGAAAATTTTATTAATAAGATTTACATATGGTTTTTAATCTTATGACAGCAAAGTTTTCAGTAAAACTGTAATCCAAATATATGCTAGCACTTAAGCTCTTAAATACAATACTCGATGTCATTAATATTCTATTACAAATGCAACTGAAAATTATTTCTCATTAAAGTCACAAATTATTTCTGGGAATTAAAAGACATTTGGGAAATAATATTTAAATGTTCAAAGAAAATTGATATTTTTAAATAAATAAAAATGGCAAACGAAGTTGATGATGTTTTAAATTCTGAAATATAGAAAATAATTAAATCTTTGGAGGATCTAGTTTATGAATATGAAATACAGATATAAAAATATAATTGACAGATACATTAAATTATGCAATACTTGATATTATATATCCTGAAAAATGAAGAAAAAATTAATATTGATATAAGACTCATTTAATAATAAATTATAATATTTATTATTTTATATAATTAAATTTATAGAAGGTTTGAATTGATTTTTAAAAATATTGGAATTATGCTTCAAATATATTTTGATTTTTTAAAAATATTCTTATAAAAATTAAAGTTTCACTGAATTCCCTTAATAATAAACTTTCTTTTAAATATTTAAATTTACTAAGGTTTATCAATCATATAAATTAATTACATTAATATTTTAAATAAATATAAAAGAAATGATTAATCAAGATTTTAATAAAAATGTAAAATCTCTAATTAAAAAGTGGGAGCAAATAAATTAAAATTATATGGATAGAATCTAAAAATAGTTTGAGAGATTTTTATATATGATTTGCCAATCCATTGAAATCAATGATTGTTAATGGTTTTTAAATACGATTAAAATTAACTTTAATGATCCCCAAGAAATTCTTGTTTATCAAATTTTTAAAAAATTAATGAGATACTTTGCTAAGTAATGGAGATGCAGATTTTACAACATATTAAAATTAATTAATTTATAAATTATTTTTTTTAAAGAGCAAAAATAAAGAAATTATAGTAAAGATGTCTTAATCTACGAATATAGCAATGTTTATAACTAATGGAAAACTTTCTAATTAATTATGAGATGTAAATCTAAAATCTCGATGTGACAGATGTGACTAATGAGATAATCATAAACTATATTAAACCTGAAAATTAATTTAAATTTAGAAAAATTAAGTAAAATTTCAAATGTATAGTTTTTCTAATAATTAGTTGAGTATTATAAATAAAATTTTTTACTAGTTTCATTTAGTTATATATAAAATCATAATTATATGTTAAATTTAAAGCAAACTAATGGTAATTTAGATAATAATAAATCTTAGAATTATAGTTTAGTATAATATTTGTTTACGTTTAATGTAAAATAATTATTGAAATATTAAAGCTAATTAAATTTAACCTTAATTAATCTTTTTGTATTTTTTAATTTATTTTTAGAAAAATTATCATGTTTATTTGCATATTAATAATTTTTTATTTCAATAAACTCTTTCTCACTTAATTCTTTCTATATTTTCAATAAATTGATATTTTAAAGTATTTTTTCGAGTTTATAAGAAAAGTAGGCATTTTTTTTGAATCAGATTTATATTGAAGATTAAATAAAAGCATATATTAAAGAAAGAAATACGCAAATAATTTGTCTTAAATGAAATGAACAATCCAAATTTTTCTTAAAAAAATTCTACCTTAACTTTTTTTATATTTTTAATAAGAAAATATTTTAATGTTAAAATAAAATATGGATATTTTTGAGATTTCAATAAAAATAATTTTTTTTATATTACCTTAATAATTTTTAAATTTATTGAATTACATTTATTTTTCAAAAGAAGACAACTTTTAAATAATCTAAATCAATATTTTTTAATATAAATACGGTTATAAATTTATTATGAAATTGAAATCTAATAAAAGATTTATGAAAAACCATATTTTTATTTATCGATTAAAGAGTAAAATTAATTTAATTTTGCTATAAAATAATTTACCTTGTAAATTATTTTAATTCATTTCTCTCACTTAAAAATTAAAATTATTTGTTAATTTAATATTAAATTTATTTTATTTTATTAGATATTTTTATATATAAAATTGTTAAGTCAATTATTTAACTATTATCTTAATATTCATTTTATTTTAAATATTTAAAATAATGTTTTAAATTTTAAATAAATATATTGAAAATTTAATAATTATAATAAAAATTAACTTAAATAGAAATTTAATGAGCTCTTAAAAATTTATAAAAATAAAAGAATTCATAGAAAATAGAAAATTCTCAATAATATAAAAATAAGAGTTTAATTTTAGAAAATTCTTTTTAAAATAACAACATATGATTTGTTAAAACTTCAATAAATAAGATTTTAGTCAGTTTTATGACCCAAGCTTAAGATCCCAAATATCTTAATAATCATTTCAAGAAATATTCAAAAGAAATGAAACGCATAATTATCTTCGTAATCATTTTAATAACTCAAAGATATGCAAAGAGTATACAAATTATTCAAGAGATATTAACTAAAAAATTAAATTTTTAACAAGGTTAGAGTTGACCAAAGAAGTTGACAATAAATTAATCACTGAGATTGAAGAAATTCTTACATTAATGAAGAATCTAATAGATGAATACGAAATATAAGTCTAAAACATGGATCTTACAGATGAAGCCAATGATGCAATACTTAATAATATTTATCCAGAAAAATGAAGCAGATCTATTAATAGTAATGGCATACTAATATTAAATTAAATTTTAAAGCTAATAAACTTTACTCTAATAGTCTATTTTATTAAAACTTATTTTTTAATAATTATTATTAAGTTTATAAATTCACTATATTCATAATTATAAAGATAATTTATCAAATCAATGACTTAATTGAGTAGTATAACATATTGTCAATCAAAATGATTAGATAAATATTGTATTACTTAATCAATTTACTTTAATTCAAATTTAAAATATTTTTCTTATTCTTTTTAAGTTTATTTACAAAATAAATTATTTTTATGAGTAAATATTAAAAAAATAAATAAAATTTTCAACTAATATTTGTTTATTAATTAAATTCTTGAATATTTAAAATTAAAATATTAATTATTTATAATTTCTGAGCAATTTAATTATAATTATTTTTAAGATTTATAAAATATTCTACAATGAATAGCTAATCATTTAAAGAATTAATAGATATTTTAAGAACTAGAATAGTGAAAATAAAAGTTTTCATTATGAAAAATACAACTAATTTTATCAAAAGCAGTTACATATGTTTTGCCAATCCTGTGATAGAAAAATATTTAAAAAATTTACGAGTATATGTTCCTTATATTAAAATTTATCGATAGAACTATTATTTTACCTCAGTGAGCTATAGTTAGATCAATCAGCTTCATATAATTAATACCACTATAAATTTGATCAATAGTACAAGGAAGCTTTGATACAAATTATAATATTATAACGACAAGAAAAGTAAAACTAAGAATCTAATTAAGTATGTCAAGATTAAGTTTCTAAAATTTAGCAAGTTATTTAATTAATGAAGAATATCCTGAAAGAGAATGAAAAGAAAGTTTAAGAAATGGAATTGACAGATACTGTAGAAGACGCGATACTTAAATACATTTACCCAGAAAAATGAAAAATAATAAAGATAATAGATATTAATAATTAATTAATTTAGTTTCCTCTAAAAACTCTTAATTATTGTATATTAACTTCTATTATAAACTTCAATCTTACTCTCATATTTTTTAAAAATATTTTAATTTTTAAGTAAACAAGTTAATAATTAGTGTATTATTAAAAAAATATTATTATTAAATTACTTATCTTATGAATATAGCTAGGGAGTAAAATCTTCTGATAAAATCCTTTAATAAAATTACTTTCGATTTATATAAGAGTATTAATTTAGTAGATTTAATTATAATTTTAATTTTAATCACAAACTTATATTATATAAAGTTAATATAGAAACTTAATTTCTTAATGCTTAAACTAATCTAGTTATATTTAAACTTTCCATTCTCTATAATTGTGAACATCACAAGACTTGCTTCTTATGTTATAGATAAATAAAGTTATCATCATAACTTTAACTCTGAACTTCTTATGTGTAAACATTTTGACAAAAATTGTAAACATTTCGACATTTTATTTCATTAGTTTAATTGTGATTATTTTAGAAAAATAAGCTTTTTATGTGAATAATCACCAATTTTAGAATTTGGAATTCCAAAAATCACATTGAGATTTCTATATGAAAAGTTTGAATTATAATTTAGAGGAATAAGATTTTGAATATAATTAAGATGTAAAATATAAAGGTTTTCAAACTTTTCATATAGAAATCTCAATGTGATTTTTGGAATTCCAAATTCTAAAATTGGTGATTATTCACATAAAAAGCTTATTTTTCTAAAATAATCACAATTAAACTAATGAAATAAAATGTCGAAATGTTTACAATTTTTGTCAAAATGTTTACACATAAGAAGTTCAGAGTTAAAGTTATGATGATAACTTTATTTATCTATAACATAAGAAGCAAGTCTTGTGATGTTCACAATTATAGAGAATGGAAAGTTTAAATATAACTAGATTAGTTTAAGCATTAAGAAATTAAGTTTCTATATTAACTTTATATAATATAAGTTTGTGATTAAAATTAAAATTATAATTAAATCTACTTATTCATTTTAATGTGAAATACTTTTTAAAATACACTCATTGTGAAAATAAGATAGATTTGATTTCTTGAGAATATCGTTAAACATAATTTAAACAATTATTTTATTTATTTGAAACTTAAAATATAGTGAACTATAATAACTTTACTCATAAGATCAATTTTATATATATAGCTTGAAAACAAAATTTCAAAAAAGAATTAATAAAATTTGCTTAGAAGGTTATATATAATATTTGAGAATTTAAAGAAAGGCAAAGTATATTATTTTTTATTTTAAATTATTATATTCTTAAATTTATAACTTATATGATCTTTTTAGTTTTCGATCAGTCTATTTTTTGGAAGGAAAAAATTATATTAGAGAGAAGTTTTCACTAATATCTACGAATCTAAATAGTTTTTCTGAAAGAATTTTAAACTTTAATTAAGATAAATTTAAAATCATATATGAAAAAAAATAAATTGTCTTTCAAAATTTTTCTAGATTTTGTTCTTTCGATAGATTTATAGTCATTTTAACTAAAAATATTTTTTAAGATTATATTTTAAATTTGAATATTCATAAGTATGGTTTGATTTATATTTAAAGTTTCTCAGCAAAATTATAATATTGATAAATTTAAATGATTTGTAAAATATGATAAGATAATAAATTACTGATATCAAATCAAGCAAAATCCTTTCAATAAATTTTATCTTACCTTAGTAACGAATTCAAATAAGATGAATAAATAAAGTATCATACTTTTCTATTCATAGAGGTAAGGTTTATAAACCTCAATTTTTACCCCAAAAATGAAGTGGGAAATTCTAAGTCAGGTTTATTACATTTAGAATCGTACTTTTATTATTAATATATATAGCTTATTTTTGATATACTATAAAAGTTTATATAACAAATTTAATAATTTTTAATTTTTTTTTTCTTAAATCACTTTTACTCTAGCAATATAATAATTTAAAATAAAAATTATAAAATATGAAAAGCAAATCCTTTCAAAAGATATTATAAAATCTGAATATCCAAGAGTATACCATGCATCGATATGAGGAAGAAAAGTATTGCTCATTTTACCAAAAACAATAGCATATGATTTGCCAATCTTATGATAAAAAAGAATTTATAATAAAATTAAATCTGCGGCTCAATTAAAATTCCTATTAATAATTATAACTTCAAAACTTAATATTTTCCAGTGAAAAACCTTATTTTACTTCAAAATCAAAACAAAATAGAGAAAGATTTTTACATTATTACGCAATTGCATTAAAAAATGTAGACACTTTAATTGAGTAAGAAGAGAAAAAATAAGTATCTAGAGAAATAGTTTCTGAAATAAAAAAGAATATTAAATCAATGTAAGACATAATAAGAGAGAATAATGATTTTGCATAACATATGGATATTACTGATTAAGTCAATGATGCTATAATTAAATATATTTATCCTGAAAAGTGAAGGAACATTTATAAATTTAAGATTTATAACAAAATATATTATTAATTTTGATTAATTTAATTAAAATACTTTCAATATGATAATCAGATATAAATAAAAGTTTTTTATAAATTTTTCCTATAATTTCTTTAAGAATTATTTTTTTATTTGATTACATAATCTTTGTATTATAAGAACTATTTAAAATTTTTCACATTTATAAAACAATTAAAAACTATTAACTTCAATTTAAATACTTAAAGTTCAAGATTTATATTTTAAATATTTAATTATTTATTTATTGCAGCATTTTTATATTTTTCTTTTTTTAAACTTTATAACTATTATAATTTTGACTAATCAATAATGACAAACAAATCTCTATAATTAACTTTCAATACTTTAAAGTAATAACAAACTTAGCTCTATAAAGCATCCTTGTAAAATTTAGAGATTGTAAAAGAAAAATTAAAAAATTTATTTTAAATCCTTATAAAAAGAAGATTTTGATGGAGATGATTGAATCTACTATAATCCAAAGAGAAATTTAGTTAATCTTATTTTTCGAGAAATAGATAAGCAAAATAATTGTTTAGATACACCCAATGGAAACACTACTTATAAGAAATATGAAATGAAAATCCAGAAGAAATTGAAAGTTTTGAAATAATAAGAAGAATAAAATTTAGTCAATTAAAAGATCATAAGTTCAATTAATAAACTATTCAATAAAATAAAAATATCATAGGTCAGGTAAGAGAGAAAAATTTAGAATTAAGGGTTTAAGGATTTGGCAAACGATGCTGCTTTAAATTTTATGAAGCCTATGAAGTAAATAGAAAAATGACATGATTTGTGTATATTAAACATATTTGCTGAGATTATTATATTAATTATTGTACATTTCGATTAAATTTTACAAAGCTCTTAGTATCTAAAAATACGAAGATAAACACCTTTATATTTATTTTTTAATTAAATTAATTAAAGATTTTTTTTATAATTATAAATATAAAGGTTTAAATTTTATCATTCCTAATTATAAATTTAAAATTTATTAATTAATATTCAACAAGATTCAACTTTTAAATTTAAAAATACAATTTTAAATATTCAAATATGAATTGTTTTATAAGACGTCTCAATTTGATTTAATTTATTTAGAAATATTAATTTAGTTTAAATGAGCAGCCAAGAGTTCCAATTAATTTACAAATAATTAGAAACAAATTATAATTAACTAATCATTCAAAAATCTAAAAAGCTAATGAGTTTTTACACAAAAGATTTAAATATGCTCTGTAAGTCGTAAGAAAAAAAAGATACAAATCTTTTTCCATTTTACTATTCATATAAGAATGTAATGTTTCATGCTAAATAATATTTATTTGAAGTTTTAAAGAATGAAAACTCAACATATTTTATAAAATCACGCAAATATCAGATAGAAGATTATTTAAAAATATAATTTAATACTTTATCAAATATAATATATCTGGAAGCATTGGTAAATCTTAATGATACAGATGCTTATTTAGTATTGGAAATCTAGTTAGCATTAAAATTAATGGATTAATTATTGAATGAGTATGAGGAATAGATAAAAAACATGGAATTAACAGAATTAGCTAATGATGCCATATTATAATTCATTAAACCTGAAAATGAACTTTAAGTTTTACATAAAATTAAATACTTTAACTAAGTGTTGTTAATAATTATAATATCGCCCACTATATAAACTGAAATTGTATTGGTATAAATAAATGTTGTTTTTTTTTATTAGGTTAAGTAATAAATTATAAATTAAATTAAATATATAATCGGGCGATTAACTTGATTCTTATAAGCAATCAATCAACTAAATTAATTTAATATAGTATTGCAGCCATCTTATTTAAGATAAATTATTCTGATTAATTAATCATATAAACTCGTATTAATAAAATAAATATATTAAATTTAAATGATTTATATTACTGTACTCTTTAAAACTTAACTATTTTGGTAAGTTAAATAATATAGAAAAATAAAAAAGTTTATGATTAAAAATTTTCACAGTTAAATCAATATCTACAACTCTCTATTTTGGAAGATTTATTGACAATAATTTATAAATTTATAAATATTAATAATCTAAAACTGTTAATTAATTAAATTGTGTAATATTTTCATTTATTTTTTATGTTAATATATTAAAAAGACGCGAATTAATTATCTTTAATTACAAATATAATAGATATTATATTGTATTTTTAATCACAATTAAAATATTTATTATAAATTTTATTTAAAATAATGTCTAATCTCTCATTATAAAATATAATTGAATTTAGTTTAAACTTGTTGGCTTCTTGTTACGATAAAATTAAGGATATATGTAAAAAGTAATTTGATTATAATTCATAAACTGATAAATAACTTGATGAAATACTATAAAAATTAGAATTTATTAATGATCACTACTGAAATAACATAGCAAAAGGATAAGAACTAATTTAAAAAATGGCAAATAGTGATTTAGATTTCATTTTATTATAGGTTTAAATGACTTAAAAATACTTTTAAGAAATGATATACAACAAAAGAGAAAACTTTCTTATATATAGGAATAATTTTGATTCAATAGAAGAATTATTCCTAAAATCCAATAATAATATCTGCATGCTTTATATACTACATAAATTGTCAATAAAATTGAATCTTAAACTAGAAATTTAATTAGAAAAGGTTATTAATAATATCCCTTTTTAAGAGTAAGCTGAAGAAAATATACTTCAGTTTATATTTCCAGAGAAATGACACTCATATACTTTAAATTTATTGAAAATGCAAAATTTAATCGTAATTAATTTATTGATAATTTTTTCAATAAATTAAAGAATTAATTTCATATTTAACTTCTAAAATGATTATATTAGGATAATTTAAATATTGAAGGAATATTAAAAAATATTATAAATTAAAATTTGTAATGTATCATAATTAATAACTTTTTTCTCTCTAATATGATTGAATTTATTTTTATATTTATATTAAATCACCATAAATAAAAATCTTACTTTTAGAAATTAAAGAGTCTAAATGCAAATAGTGATATAAAGTATTTATTATTTACAACAATTTGTGTATATAATTGAGCAAAAACTAAATTAAATTAATCACAGAAAATATAAAAAACAATATGTCCTTTTTATTATTATTGAAAATTATTTGATTCATTTTGTTCAATAATTGTTTATAAAAAGAGCAAGTTTGTACAATTATTAACTACCAATATAATATTTTGAAGCTTATTGTATTTAAAGTAATTTTTATTTATTTATGATAAGATTTCAGTTCATATATAAAAAAAATGCAAAGCAATCAACTTTTCAACACAAGGTTTGTATATTACTTAAAATTAGAATACGCCAATGATAAAGAGGTTACTATCTTAAATATTAAAATGAGATAAAAATTACAATTATCTCTACACAATCCCTGAAAAATAAAATTAAAAAATTTAATTTTATTGTATTAATATAAACTTATTAGTATTATACAATGTTTAGAGGTAATTTAATTATCGATAATATATGTTTAAAATTAAAAATTGTAATAAGTAATAGATTAACGTTAAATATTTATTAAATCTCTAATTATAATTAAAATTTCTTTAAAGAAAATAGTTAAAGAAGTAGAATCTCTCTTAATCACTTAACATTTCTTATAAAATAAACTTCAAGTAAGTATGTCATCTTATATTATTTAAATTCAAAATCTTAGTTAAGTTAATGACGTGCTTTACATCTGAAAAATTGCTTAAATTTATTGTTATTTTTAGATTTATTTAACTTAAATTGCGCGAGCTAAATTTTTATATTCTCGCACAAAATAACGTACATTTTTAAAAAAAAAAATTTAAGATATTTAATCAAGCACTTATACAGTAGTGTGATAAATAACAATTAAATTAGGAAATTAATATTTAGAAAAAATATTAAGTTAACTTATAATTTATTACTCTGAATATTTACTTAATGATATTTCAAAAATTGCTTCATAATTACTTATAATAGTCTATGTAATCATAAACTAATTTGTATATTCTATTTTATGGCAGTTTTAATTTATTTTTGAATTTACATTTCCGATTGTTTTCAATTTTATCAATATTATTTTTTTAAAGTCAATATATCAAAAACTCTAATATGCGAATAAATTTTAAATATCAAAATAATATGACGAAATCATTGATCATCAATTTTTAAAAAAAAACTATTACTAATTTTACAATTCCAACTGATTGTTACATTTAAATAAATCCTTTCGTTATATATTTAAATCATAAATTTTGATTGAATATAAAATTCTAAAGACTCTTAATTAACGCTTTAAATCTCAAGTTAAAATCATGATTATTTTTGAATAATTTCTATAAGTTAATGAATTAAAAGTATTTTTAATAAAGTATCCTTTTTATTATTGTTTAAATAAAAATATGTGGTCTCTATTTTTATTTGGAATAAAGTATCTATTATAGAAACAAAAAATAAATATATAGCTAAATTACGTTTTCTATCATTAATAAATAGAAGTCCATAAATATAATTATTTTGAATTAGTCCATATATATAATTATTTTGAATTAAAACCGAATTTTATAATTTGCAATTAATATATTTACGAGGAAAAATAAAATAAAATTTTGAAAATTTATTTAGCTTACAAAATAATTTTTTCCAAAATAGAGCGAAAAAAAATGAAAGTAATTTCATAAGAATTAATTAAATAAAATTAACATAATATCATTCACTCATCTGTAATAATGTCGATCTAAGTAAGTACAAAATATTTGAAATATAGTCTATAGAACCTTTCGTCTTGCTAAATAAGAATGTATCTCTTTTGATCAATAGAACTATCTCTAATTAATTCAAGTTAATACCTTTTTGATTTCATGTTCTCTAGCTAAATAATGTTGCTTAATTTATTGTCTTTCATAAATTTATTAAATTGGCTTTAGCTTATTCTTATGAGAAATAAATTTGAGACATTGTAGACCAAATTTGTAGCTTTAAAGTTCAAACTTAAACTAGAATTGAAATGATAAGGTAAATGATAATTTAAGTTAGCAAGTTAAAACTCTCCTTTAAATGCAAAAACAATTTCTATATTCTCACATTTATATCTGTTTAGGAATTCGATTCTTTGTTTAATATCACTTTAAGACAATGCTTCAATCTAAATGCATAACTTTTTGGAATTCTAATTACGAATATTTAATAATGAATCAAGGATTATATCGCTTTACAAACCTCTTCTCAACTTTATTTGTTTTAAGTTTTTAAATAAATTCCCAAGCCAATATATATTTTTTGTATCTGTAAGTTTAAAATTGACTTTTTGCGAATTTCTAAAGAAACTTAGAAATATATTGTCATTTATGTTACAATTTATAAACTTTAGCTTCCCTTAAAATTTCAATCCATTAAAGATATCTTGGTATTCTGATAAATTGCATCTTCCAATAACTTCTATTTATTATTTAATAAATTGTATTTCACTAAAATTAGACTTGCTTGTTCTTACATTGGAATTTATAACTTTTTAAAGCCAACAGTCAACGAAACTTATGCATTTTATTTTTTCAAAAGTATCATTGTCGTTTAAGCTTTAAAACAATCTGAAAAAGTTTAAGTTTAAGTAAACTTCTTTTATCTTTAGAATTTAAATGTTGATAGTATTTGAAATGTTTAAAATGTGTTCAATTTATTCATAGAAAGGAAATTATTCGTTAAATTTTAAATTTATTGTATTTTAGTTTTCTGTGTAGAATTTTATATTTTCACATAGTTTTCTTTCTTGCTTTGACAATACTGTTATTTTTGTGAATATTTCGAAAGAATTCAGATAAGAGTAGATTATGACTCTACAATTTTTGAAAATTTGCATTAAATTTATATTTGTTGAAATTTAAATTTTTTTATTTTATTTATATATTACTATTTAATCTCTTTTATAAACTAAGTTCAATTATTTAAATTTTTTTTGAAATTTCAAAATTTAGAATTACTTTTAAATTTTTTATTAATAGTTTTTAAAGGTTTAAACCCATTTTTACTTTATAAAACCATAAAAAATAAATTTAGTTGAGTTCTATTAAAGTATAATTATTTGTAATAATTAAAATAAATATAACAGAAAATTAAAAATATAACTTATTTGTTTTTTCAACCTTATATTTTGCAAATAGAAATGAATTAAAAAATTAAATATCAAAATATTTACATTATATTAAGAAAGGTAAAAAATCAATAAAATTCTCTAATTTTGCTCCTGTAATTGATAAAATTTCTAGTTAACTTTCAAATAACTTCCATTTAAGCTTCTTATTAGTAATTCCTTGCACTAGTATTTATAAAGCATTTTATAGAAATCGGGAAAAATGCTATTTTAAAATCAATATATATATATATATCAATTCTTATTAATTGTGTGAAGGACAGTGGTGTAAGCGCTTACTATCAATTCCACGACGCTGACTTCCTCAATGCTGATGGAGTGAAAGTGCCAGGGACATGGCCCCCAAGAACAAACCAGTACTACTCTTACTGCGCAGACAATTACTGGTGCTGAAGAGCCACGTACTCTCACTCTAAGGTGGAGACTGAAAGAAGCTGATGTTGGATCCGTACTCAAGAGATGCTTCGTTCAATTCATCATGGAGCCAATTGTCAGACTATGCAGAAACATCATGGACAACAAAAACAAAATAATTCAGACCCACCGTTGAACTGTTAGCGCAGCAGATTCCTAACAAAAAAAACTCAGTCTGATTACGATTCCCCGGTATGAGAAGGCACCCTAAATGTGACTAACTAACTAATGTATTTTTCACATATATATAAATCACACAATTAATAAGAATGATTAATATATAGTAGAGATCTCAATTAAATTTGCATCTATATTTTATTATTTCCCGCCTTTTAGCATTTTACTACTACTACTATATATATATCAGAGAGAAATTTTAAAAATTAAAATAGAAAATACCTTAAATAATAAATTAAATTTTTTAGTTTTATTTTAAATTAATATATGAATTTGTAACTTTAATTGGGATAAAAACTTATGACAAAGAATTTTATAGACTTATCTATATTCGAGAAAGAAAATCTTCCTATAAGTATATTTTATAATTAAAATGAACTTCATAAAAATGGTAGATTTGAAAAAATTAATAATTAATATTACAAATAAAAATATATTTAAATAAATTTCTAATTACACATTGTTATTTAAAATATATTAAAGATAAAAAAAATTTAATTAAAACTTTTTATCTATCATGCAATTTTTATTTCACAACTTTAAAATTTATTTTAATAAGTTTTATAATTTCTAAATTATTTTTACTAAGAGTTTAATTTTTCTTGTTATTAATTGAAATCATAACTTTTGATAAAATTTAAATTTCTAAGTACATTACTTTTATAGATCGAAATAAATTAAAAACTAATAAAAATGAATAGTTTAAGCTGAAAATTTACAATTATTAAGTTTGAGGATTAAAGGTAATTTATAGTAAGGCATCCTTTTTTTAATAATATAACTAAGAAAGTTATCGCTCCTTCATATTTATTTTAACAAATTTATTATAATAAATTATAAAATCACTGAATCTATATTAACCTTTTTATAATTATAGTAAGAAAGGTTTATAATATTAATTATTGATTTATTACTCAAATAAAATAAATTTAGTGAAAGAATAATACAAATATGTTTCAAATTCTAGCTTAAAGATTTAATTAATTAAATATGTATTAATTTATTACTAGAATAGATATCACACATCATATATTATTTCTATATTTTATAGTGCAAACTACTAGAAGTAAAGACGATAGAACTTGCCCTCTTGTTTCATAAGTATGTATCTTTTACAATCAAGAGAATTATCTCTAATTAATTCAAGTTAATACCTATTATATTTTTAGTTTTCGATTTTAAGGATATTTTCTAACTTCATGTCTTTTTTCATTTATCTATCAAATTAGCTTTAATTTATTACTTTGTCAAATAAATTGGAAGCATTGTATACTAATCTTTTAACTTTAAAATTTATAATCATACTACAATCGCTGATTTTAGAAGGCAAGAGACAATCCAAGTTTGCTAGCTACATCTCTCGTTTAAATATATAAATAATCTCTACATGCTCACATTTGTATCTCTTTAAAAATTCTGTAATGTATTTTATATTATTTTGAGATAGAGTTTCAATTTAAATGCATATCTTCTTTGAATTTTCAATCTGATTTTATAACAAGGAATCAAATATTGTTTGGCTTTCTGATCCCCTTCTAAGTTTGACAAGTTTTAAATTTGAAAAAATATCCCTAAAATAATAGATCTTTCTTGTATCTGTTAGTTTAAAATTGACATATTGTGAATTCCTAAAAAAACTTAAAAATATATCATCATCCACGTCACAATTAATTAGTTACAGTTTTCCTTTAAATTTCAAACCATCGAAAATATTTTTATAGTTTGTTAATTAGTATTTATCCATTATTTCTTTTTATTTATTATTTAATAAATTTTCAAAAGAAATTGAGTCTATAATTTTTTAAGTGTTGAAATTAGTGATTTTTGAAAGTTGACAATCAACAAATCTTATACATTTTATTTTTTCAAAAGTATTATTTTCATTTAAGTGAGAAAAGAATTTGAAAAAATTCAAGTTAGAG
Source organism: Oxytricha trifallax (assembly GCA_000711775.1). Taxonomy (NCBI): domain Eukaryota; phylum Ciliophora; class Spirotrichea; order Sporadotrichida; family Oxytrichidae; genus Oxytricha; species Oxytricha trifallax. The sequence goes on along the minus strand of ARYC01003211.1, from coordinate 19,670 downwards.
TAAACACCTTTCATATCTTAAATTATTATGTTTATTGAATTTGAAATGTTTAAAATATGTTTAATCCATTGATACAATGGAAAATTAAAATCTATTCTAAAATTGATTGTATCTTAGCTATCTGTGTAAAATTTTATATTTTCGCATAATTTTCTTTCTTGCTTTGACAAAACTGTTATTTTTGTGAATACTTCGTAAGAATTAATATAAGAGTAGGTTATGACTCTACAATTTTTGGAAATTTGCATTGTATTTATATCTGATAAAACTTTAAAATGATCTGCTTTAATTTATTTATATTATTATAATTTCGATTTCTTTTATATAATAAAGGTTAATTATTAAAACCCGTTTTTGAAATTTAAAATTGTTGTATAGCGATTTTTTAAAATTTTTAATTGATCTTAAGCTAATTATTTATTCTTATTTACTTTAATTATTTTTTAAAAATAAGAAATAATCATGAATTATTAATATCTCTGTTTTTCTGATTTTTTCATTTATTATAAATTTGTCAAATTCAATAGAAGCCATTACAAATTAAATTAAATACATAGAAATAAAATTGTTTTAAAGCCATCATATTTTAGTTTGATACTTTCTGGTTTAAATTTTGAATTGTTAGTTTGAAAATTTTTTTAATAGTATATTGAAGTTATAAGTGCACTTTTAAGGCATTTTATAGAGATAATAGTAAAGCCATATTAAATATATAGTCAAGAAAGACATACGAAGATGCAAAAGAACACACAAGACTTAACCTACGGAATAGGTGAAAGATCACGGTTTTGTAGCTATCTTTTTAGTAAATGTGTCTCACTATTCCTGGCACTTGAATTAAGATTGAGTCAGGTGTACATAAGACAAAGTATGTAACTATATGATTTATTTTTATCTGGCTAGCCTAAGCCCCGGTATTTTTCGGTACAGCATTAAGGAATAATATTAATGCCTAGTATTACTGACAATAAGAATAAAATGAAACGTAAAACTTAATATTTATATGAAGTTTAATTATTTTATATAAGAGCCTATGTTGGACTGAAATTTAACAAAAAATCCTTACCAAATTTTTTAAAAAATTATTGAAGTTAATATTTATATTTACAAGAGAATTATTTACTATAAAAATTTATGAAATAAGATTTAAATAAAACTTTTTCTAAAATAATTATAATGATAAAAAGAGTCACACTGATATAAATTTATAATATAAAATTTAAAATTTAATATATTATAATAATAAAATTTAAATTTAAATAATTCTAATCTACTGGATATTATGGATAAAATAGCTTAATATTGGTTATTACAAAGATTTATAGATACTCTTGGATTATAAGATTATATGTTTGAATCTAGAATTTAATAAATTCCATAAATATTCAAATCAATGCATTGTTAAACTTTAAGTTTAGATGATTTTCCCAACAGATTTTAATTCAATAATCTAGCAAATGATCTTAACTTTTTATAAGATTTTGCAATATTATCAGATTTTAAATAAACCTAAGCTTACAAGAAAATTTTTGCAGACTTACAATAGAAGAAGAAAAAGATCTAAGACTAAATTGAGAAACTTTATATTTTCCTTGAAAATTTAAAACCCAAATATTTTGATTAGGTTCAAAAGTGCTTGATTTACGAGAATTTGTTTTCTTCAAAATAATATCAATTTATTAGTATTGATAAAATACAAAATATTAGGAAATTATAAATGCGAAATACATTACAACTGATGATAAAATAATATAGCTAATAATTTTTTTATAAATATGCGAATAATCTTAATAATGCGAAAGAAAATTTTCATTTTACATTGATATTTACTAACTGTATTTCATATAAATTATTATGAAAATTATTATTATCACATTTTCCTAAATTGTTCTATTCTAGCGAACAGCTAGTTTTTTTGATTTATTAGTAAATATAAGAGAATTTGTTTTTATATAGTGCAATATAAAATACTTCTTAGTCCCTCTCTGTATGTTCATTGAATGCGTGTAGGTTGAGTGAAATATTTCATATTCAAAATCTTTAACTACAAGAATTTGTGATTAATAAATGCTTGATAAATTTAAGACAAAAGATAATCTTTATTTACTAATTAATTGAAAATGGACAAAAATTAGGAAAAATGCTAACATAAATGCTTAAGAAGATATAGAGTGGTCCATGATCCATTTTTAATTAAAAAAAATGTAAATTATTACTGTTTTTATTTAATTATCAAAAAATTTTAAATTTGAAAAATTCATGCATAATATATAAAAGATAAAAAGTATAATAAGTGAATACAAATTTATTCAAGTATAAACTATAAACTAGTTGAAATAATTTCTTTAATATTTTATTTATTTTTCTAAATGCTTGATAAGAAACAAAATTGCAAAGTTGACCTAACTTTTAAAAATTAAGTCTGTTCTGAGTATAAATTTCAATGTTTAATTCTACTAATATTTCAAATTTTCTCTATAATCAAACATATTAAAATATGCTGAATTATTGTGTGAAAATTTTAAAGTTAGAAAATTACAATTGATAAAAAGGTGGAATAAAAATACAAGAGTACAATGAATTAAGCTCTCTACATTTAAATATTAATATGATTTAGGTTTTGTTGTTATAACACAGCAGATAGAAATCAATTACTTTCTTAATACAATTCACACCATGTTAGAAATACTATTTCTTTTGTAAATGTTTGATAAAATTACAGAGATCTTCAACTCATAAAACTGGGAGTGAAACAAAGTTGCTTAATGGTAAAAACAGAAGTGAGCCCATAACTTTAAACTTTACGAATTTATAAGATAGTCAATATGCTTAAACAGAAACCAAGGATTTATGTTTGATATTATTGCTTTATTAACAGTTAACAAACCGTGAGAGTGGACTTAGCTTCAAAATAATGTAATTTTTTTATAGTCCAGTTGCTGATTTACTCTATTCATTTTATGCTTCTTAACACATTGTTATATGATTACGAAATCTTAATATTATTCTTCACAAATTAAACCCAAATCTTGTAATATTATATCTCCATTTAATTTATAAAACCTAACCTCAATTAATCTAAGCACTAATAAACCTTATTAAGGGGTTTTGGGGTTTTTATTGTTAATAAATGGATGAAGTTTCTAATACTATAAAGAACTTATAAATTAGTTCGATAGAATAATCTTAAGAAGATTATGAAAAATTTATTTTAAATATAAAAATTGAAAAATCTATAATCAACGATATTATAATAAATTACATAAATCCTGAAAAATGATAAGATTATAATAAATAATAAATAAATAGATTTCTATTTTTTTAAATGTATTTTAGCTAATTAATTTATATAATTATTTTATTGGAATTTTAAGCATTTTAAAATTATTAATTTATAATAATATTTATAATTTTTAAGAAAAAATATTGATTTAATACTTATATATAATGGATTAATACAATAGCTATTTGAATTCACTGTACAGATTTAGAGATTATGATGGATACAACATTAATTTTACGATTTGTTCTGCAATTATAAAGTCATTGTAAATTAATAAGAGTATGTGTTGCACCACTCAAAATATAAATGATTTTCCAAATCGATCTTCATTTAATTTTCAAGCAAACAATATTAATTTATAATTTGGATTAGCATTAATTTCAGATATAAAATAGACTCAAGCATATTAACAAATTCTAGATAATTTATAATTGAGAAAATAAAGAGTTATAGATTTGATTCCAGAATTAGAATAAAAAATTGAACATTACGTTTAAGATGCAAACACGGAAAGAAAAACTATTAATTTATAATAGATTGATTAATAAATTACTGTAATATAAGCACTTTAGAGAGACTATTATACTTTCTTGAATCAGATAAAAATTGAAGAATCTATTGTTAATGATATTGTTGTCAATTACATTAATCCAGAAAAATGATTATAATATTAGAATTTAAAAATTTTTATTCTATTTTGAATTCAGTTTAATTAATTAGTTTAAATTAATTAAAATAATTTTCTTAGTCATAAATAAAATGCTTTAGATATGAAGTTATTAGTATTAAGAATAAAAATTCAGCTTATAATTATTAACATAATTTAAATAAAATATTAATTTTCAGATTCTAAATTTTCAAATTGATGAAAATTAATTTGAGTATATATTAATTGAGAGTATTAATTCTTACAGATTAGTTTAATATTATCTAACTGGCGCTCAAAGTATTACGAAAATTAAAAGTAAGTTCGAGTCTAGATTATATTAATATAAACTATTTATCAGATTTCAATTTTAATTAAATTCAAAATATTTTTTATCATTGTATTAAACTTCATTTTAAGTAAATAAAATGACATATTTTATTAATTTTAAAAATAATTCTTTCATTGACAATTCTATGTAATTCTTCTAAAATAAATTCTCTATTAACATTAAATCAAACTTTGCAATTCAAAAGAAACATATTAATATGATGCATCGTGGTAATATCTATTAACACTAATAAAATATTTAATGTAAAAATCCTATAGGTAGCTGTACCTTTTCCACAATTAAAAATTTATCAAACAAATAGCAAAGAAATGGGTATGCTGCTTCAACCTTGAAATTGTAACATGATTATTAGAAAAATGGTAAAATACATTTGCTTGTCTCGTTGTTACTTAGAATAATTTAATTTTCTTTTTATAAAGCAGCATCGATCCATAACCAAAAATTAAAAAAATGTTTATAGTCCCCTTTTTATGAATCTTATCATTTTACAGTTTGAGGTCACAGATTTCTAAAACCTGATCTTACATAGAAGTCAATACTTCAGTAAGCTAATATATTGTAGGGTTTTTAAGCTTACCCTTCGAATGGCTTCATCATAAACTTGAAATTACAAACCTTATCTTTATAACCATAATGATAATAAATGCTCTATTTAATGATCTTTATAGATTATGACACCTCTCTTACCAATTATTTTCCAAAATAACATCATATTATATCTTTTAAGTTCAATATAATTAATATATAATATTTATTTTTATTTAAAAAAATATTAATATAAACTTATTTTAAATGAACTACCTTGACTACTAAAAATAAATATGGCAGTTTAGATATTAAATTTCATAATGTGAGTTCATGTTTTAATTAAATACTCTGCTTCTATAATAAATTTATTAAAAAAATGCATTGTTGTCCTTTGAAATTTGAAGATTTTTCCAATAGATACTTATTTGGTGTCTTTGCCTTTGACACCAATATGTTAACAGGTTTAACTATACTTTCAGACATAAAATAAACCCAAGCTTATCAGTCAATCTATAATGATTTTTAAACGAAAAAATAAGGAATTCTATATTTAATTGAGTAATTAGAAATGCAATATCACCCATTTTAGTTTGAAGGAATTCCAATGAACATATTTAATTAGTAGTAAATTGATTAATAAATTTCTATCATAAAGTAATAGTTATCCTTTTTTAGCTAATCTACATAAAATATTTAAATTGACAAATCAATAATTAATGAAGTAATCATAAATTACATAAATCCGAAAAATGAATGGAAAATAAAAACAATATTTATAATATACAAAGATAATCTAAATTTAAGCTAATTAATTTAATTTTAAATAAATTTTTATTTTTAATAGTATTAATTTAAAAGTTTTGTATAATTGATGAGTCAATTAAGTTTATAATTTTATAGCCTGATCTTTTTCGTATAATGATTATAATACTTGATTAAAAAGTTTTTAACTAGAAATTATAATTTTTTTGGTGGAAAGTTAAGGGTTTTATATTTTATTTTAGATTTAAAAATTTTTAAAATCTCTTAGCATTAAGTTAAATTCTTATCTTAAAATATAGCAAAATGAATTTATTTGTTATTTCATCCTTAATTTAAGTAATTTATTTATTAATTAAAATCGTTTTTATTTATATTATTCTAAATGTATTTATCTTTCCTGAATTCCAGTTAAGTATTATTTTTAAATTAAAAATTTATCTTATTTAAAATTTCAAATTTGTGAGAATATATGTAATTTTTAATATTAAGCTTTTAAATTTAACTGTATCATTAAAATATTAATTAACGATTTCGGAATTTTCTTAAAGTAAATAATAATAATATTAAAATCAAAACTCTTATTATGAAAAAAAAAACTGCTTTTTAGCTCTTTTTTTAGATAATGTTTTAGAATTAAATTTAAACAAAAGATCTTTAAGTTTATGTTTTTTTATTTAAAAACCAAATTACAAATATAATAATACTATTTTTGAAAAGGCAATTATAAATTTATTAACTCATCTCTTGATGTACCAATTTTTTTGCCAACATCTAAAATAATTTCAAAACTTATTTATTTAATCAGTTTTTATTATGAATTTTAAGAAATATCAATTGAATTAAAATTTAATTTAGTTATATGTTTATTTTATATTTTAAATTTTTAAAACACTAATATCACAAAAAGTTAAAATAATTGCATAAACTCGAAGTAATTTTCCAAAATTTTTTAATAATTTGTAAGTCACATAATAGATTAATAATAAATAAAAATAATAAATATAGATAAACTTAAATTAATAACTTTTCAATAAAGTTTATAATATTAAAATAAAAAGATATCTAGATTTTAAATTATAAATGTAATCTAAAAGTAAATCCTTGGAGGGGGAAAGAAAGTTTAATATGCCGTTACAATTAAATAAATTTTAATTAAAAAAATTATTTCACGAATATAAAATTCAATAACTAAATTAGAAACACAAATATTATAAATAAATGTTTCATACTTAACAATTTTTCATTGTTCTAAAAAATTATATATTAAATTTTTTCAGACTTAAAAAACAATATAAATTATCTTTATTAATATTAAAAATTTATTTGATGTTAAAAAATGCATAAATGTGAATATTTAATCTATTATTATTGAAATATTTAATTGAACAAGATAAAAAAAAATTATAAGAACTAGCTGCCAAGATAATCTCCCCTCAATCTTCATAGCTCGTGCAATACCAACATTTGAGTGAAAGTTAATTTTACAAGCTAATAGCATAATAGCTTTAATAATGCATGATTATTTTACACAAAATTTCAATGTAAAACGATCTATATGGATTAAATTACATTTAAATTAAAAATGAATCAATATTTAACATGTTTTGCACTACTTATTCTTCAAACTTTAATTTGATATAAGCATAATAATACGTTTAATAATCTTTACACAATGCATTTAGTGAAAAAGATTTTAGGACATTTTTTAGAGAGGTTTATAAATAATAGCAGAGCATTTAAACTAAATTACAAAAAATGAAGAAGTATTATAATGAATTTCAATATAACTTTAACTTGATAAGAAGATATCTTAATAAATAGATATTTGAAGCCAAAGAAATTCAAATTAAAGTACAGAGCATTTAGGAAGAATTTGATTAGAAAATTAATAAGTTGTTGAGGATATTATTTTATCAAAAATTGCACCCGAAAAATGAGCATGAATAAATTTAATCAAATTATAATCAAAATACTAATTGAAAATAAATATTTTTTAATTAATTTAAAATTATTAACTTTAATATAAAAGGTATTAGGATTTTTAAAGTAATTATATATAAATAATAAGAGTATTGTATTAAGTTTATGAAATTATTTTAATTAATATTTAAATTGGTGTATTTAACAATAAGTTTAATGTTATTTTTTTGTTGTTGAACTAATAAGCCTTTCAAATATTTAAATTATATTCTTTCTATTTATATGATAATAATTAATTGTTTACTCTTTTTTTAACTTAAACTTAATTAAATAATTTTTATCATTTATAAATGTCATCAAATGTCCAAAATATTTGCTCATCACCTTGCATGCTTAATGATTAAGATTTTAAGAAGAATTAAATATACTATAAAATTACAAGCAAGCTACAATAAAGCATAAAACTTTTACGCAGGATTTTATCAAGAAAAAATTTCTACCAATTAAGTAGAATTTAAATTAAATATCAATCATTATTTATCATGATATCCCAAAGTTATTTTGAAAAGTTTGATTTCCAACAAATATAGGAAATACTTCAGAAATCTCTAGATACCGCTTTTAAATAAGGCGATTTTATATAATTTTTGAAAGGTTTATATGTAAAATACTAAGGAATTTAAAAATACTTGATAAAAGTAATGAAAACATTCAATACATTCAAAAATAATTAGGACATAATTAAGAAATATCTAATTTAGTACAGTCTTGAAACCCAAGAAATTGAAAATCAAGTTTAGATAATTAAAATTTAATATCTTTAGAGAATTCGTGCTACTATTGAAGATATCATAATTGGATATGTAGTACCAGAAAAGTGAATATAATTGAAATTCAAATATTCCATCAATAATATTCAGAATATATTGAGAAAAACAAGAAAAATGAAATTTGCAGAAGATAACTTTGTATTCTATAAGTAGATATTAAAAGAAAATAAATAAATATATGAATTTTTATATTATAATTTAACAATTAAATGGCATTGCTAATTTTTTTAATTATTAATATCATATCATTAATAAATTCTTTTTTCACTCCTATTTTTTAATTACTTAAGTTATGTTAGTAATAAAAATAATATGATTTTAAGTAATTATTTAATAATCTAATATCAACTACTTGTTTTATAGAAATATTTGTTTTGTTTTTAAAATTTCATAAATTAAATATACTGTTAAAATTATAATTTATAAGAAAAGATTTCGAGAATTAATTTACAAAATGCAATCTATTTCAAAAACTATATTGTTATAATTAAAAAGTTAATTTCCTTAATTAATTAAGTTTACAATCCCTATGCCGAAAAATAAAATCGTTAATATCCTAATCAAGTAAATACAAAAGATTTAGAGTGTAGTCAACAGTAATTTTTAACTTATTTATCTTGAATCATAAATTCATTGCAAAGAGTCTTGCTTTATAAGTAATTTTCTGAAAGTAACATCTTATAGTATTCTAGCTTAATAATATTTTTTTTTTAATTTAATTTCTGAATCAAAACTTTATTTAAATCGTTTTTGATTATTTATTTCAAACATTGTAAATTAAGATAGGTACCTTATGATTAAGTTTGCACAATAAGTATTCAAGTTAAATATTAAATCTTTCCTTTGAATTAAAAATTTATCTCCAGAATCTCATATTAAATTTGATTAAAGTTTGATCTTTTTTCTAATATTTTTTTAATGACAAAACCTCATAATAAATATATAAATATTTGGAATCTCAATAATATTAAGTAGTAGTATTATACTACTTTATAAGCAAACTCATAGTATAATTTGTACTTTATCAGAAAACAAATTCCCAAGCATGTAAATCGTTTTTCTTATTTTTATATATAAAATTGATTATTATAAAATTTCTTTAGAAACTTAAAAATATTAAATTATATTCCTGTTAAATTTCAAACAATATAGAAGATATTGATATTATGCTTATTCAATTATTTTGTATCTTCTTTTTATTGTTAAATGAATAATTTGTCACAAAAAGAGTATTTTTATAGCTTTAATTTTGAATATTAAGCCTTTAAATAGTTAAGATTATATGAAATTTAAGGTTACTATTATTGGAAATATTTTCTTCATTAAAGATAATTAAGAATATTCAATGCAAAAGATATCTTCCTTATAATAGTTTCATAAACAATAAAGCTATATTTATCCTTATATTTAAATTTTAAGAAATTATTTTTGTAATAGTTATGAAAATAATAAAGTTAATGATATCATGACTTTTATTTCGAAAATTATATTTTAAAATAATTTAGAGAAATTTATTATAATATTTTATAATTAAACTATATTTGAACAAATAACAAACAATATATTAGTACAATTATTAGTAAAATCAAATAATTATAAAGGAAAATAATAAATCAAATTAAACAATTTAAGTTTTATTTTAATATAATTGACTTAAGTTTTTAAAATATTACAATTATATCAAATCCAAATATATAACACCTAGATTCTAATGAAAAAAATCTTTTTTTATCTAAAATTTTTATAACAATCTACTTTGATGTTTGTTCACCCCGAGGTACCCCCCCCACTCCTCCCAGTCCCTAAACCGAGGTACCTCCCCCCACCACTCCCCCCACCTCAAAAATGAAGTCCCCCTAATATACCCCACTTTATATGAAAAATCAAATTCCTAAGGTCTGAATCGACTCCCTTCATGACATCTCACTCTCATAACAATATTTATATATAAAATGACATAAATTTTCAAAATTATCTATTATCTTTTTAATTGCTGTTTTGATGTTATTTTGAATTGTTAGCATCTGTCACTACGTCCGTCGATTATTTAAGACATATACTGCCATAGGAAAATATATTTCAATTGAGTTTACATTGTCTAGACTTATTGCAGATTTTATTAATACAATAAAGCTATGCACATAAAAATTCCAAAAATATTTTTCAGCATAAATCATCTATTTTCGATTTAAATATAAAAATTAACATGAGTAATTTTTTTAAAAAAATCATTTACTATCTAGAATAAAATTCATAATATAATGAAATATTATTGCTAAAATAGAATTGAATCAGGAAATTGTGAAAATAAAATTAAAATTAAATAAATAATATAATTAGACCAATGGAAAAATGCGTAAACCCCAAATCCCCTCAATTTCAAAACCCCTGTGTTTTTGTTGCCATGTGTCATTTTTTTATTAGTAGTTGGTCAAAAAATTTAGGGGGCTGGTCAAAATTATATATGTATTTGTAAAAATTGACACATCTCAAATTTAGGGGTCTGTATAATTAGGGAAGTTGGGAGATTTGCGAGATTAGCGATTTTAGAGACTTGCGTAGTTTAGAGTAAAATAGGGACTTTTTCATAAAAACCTCTCTCATTTACCGAAAAAAGGCTTGAAAGTAGGGTAACTCCATTAGAATTTAGAAGTTTTGCCAAAATATGGCACGCATGCATAATTGCGATAATATATAGGCAAATGCAACTAAGTAGAATTGCGAAGGAAATGGCCATTTTAAGAGTGCAAATATGAAATAGAAACAGTATTTTAGAATTGAGTGTTGTAAAGAGTGAATTAGGACATTTTTAAGTAAAATATAAATAGTGTTATTAATTATAATAATCTGCGATGAATTTAAAACTGACATGACAGGGGAAATTGTAAAGGGAAACAGGTTTTATACACTACTTCAGCTATGAAACAAACATCATCACACAAAACCGAACCGAAGAGTGTGAATCCACTTCTTGATACTGAATGCCCACATCCCCTGGATGTCTTCTTTTCTTAAATTCTGAACGATTTCCGCAACCCTCTTCACCAATTGCTGCCTAAAAGTGTAAAGCCCATTAAAACTTACTTGTTCTGAATAGTGTCCATCTTCATCTCCTTCTTTGTAAAGGAGAATAACTGCTCAATTGGATTGCGCCAAGGCGAGTATTCGGCGTTGAAGAGCACATTCACTTTAAACTTTCTGGCTGTGGCTAACATCTCTGAATATTTATGAATGACTGCGTTGTCCATCAGCAGGACCACTTTCTTCGAGTGTAGTTCTTTGTCAGTTCTTACACTGCGTAAGGTATGGTAGATAAAGTTTTCAAAGAGAACTGAGTCAAAAGCTCCTTCTATCACTTGACTGGAGATAATTCTATCCTAGGAAATCGCAGCAATATAAGACATTGAGAATTGCTATCTCTTAGCTGAGCTTTTCTTAATTGACAACTCTCTCACTTTCATCCCATAGTGTCCCAGGTTCTGCTTCATCTCACTCTAGTATTCCTTAATGCTTTTCAAGTGAGGGTCTATAAATAGCTGGGGCCAAAGCTTTTAGTAAGAGCCCCTTTCACTCTGCAAGTTTCCCTGCTCTGACCCAGGGTTCGATGAGTCTTTGTGGAAGCTACTTGAGAGTTTTAATTTCCTAGGAGTGACCGCAAACCGACTTTCCAACTTGGTTTCGGCACCTAGGTCAACAGACTTCTTCCTCGAAGATTCCAGTTTTAGTTTTGATATTTTATCGAGAATAGGAGTTAAACCACTCTTCACTTTTGAAGCTGAATTGTCTTCAGACGCCACTGATTTCACTGAACTATTTATGCGGAAACTCTGAAAAGTTTTAGTCAAGCTGAATTTCTAGTTGGAGGTCTCAGGGACCTCTAATATCGGGGAGAGGTCCTTTGTAAATGCAAGCCGAGTTTTCATTGAAGGGGTCTGAAGTTGCTTTTTTTATGGTTTCAGTTATGGATTTCCCTAAATGTATTATTCATTAATAATTACCTTAGTATTTTCAATGGTTTTCTAACTATAATTACTGGTTTTCGATGACTACTTTGACCCCCTTGGAACTTTCGCTCCATGAATTTAGATTGGAGTGCTGACATGATTCTTTGGCGTCTAGGATATTTCTTAAACCCCTATCCTACCTTAGGTCCTATAATGTTTTTCATTGCAAAATTGCTAATTGCTTACGAAATTGACTTAGCCATACCGAATTTTCCACTTTTAATATTTCAACCTTTTGATTACAATTTTTAGAAACCCTAAGTCAAATGAATTTGAAACCTTCTCTAATTATTCCCCAACATTTTCGATTTTTTCCAGGTGTAAGCTCTCTGAGAATTTTGAAGTTGAAGAATCAGAACTTTGATTCATTTTGAGGAGCATTTTTCCATACAAAAGTTTGTCATCGCTAGCGAGGATCATGCTATCATTTTGCAACCTTTTTTATCGCTTCTGTAATTTTGCAGAATCTCGATGCATATCTTTAATGTTGAAGCTCCATTACTTTGAGGGCATCGAGTCCGATCGGAAGTTGCTCTCATCAACTGAAATGATAACTGCATCCTTATATAAGAACTGAGCCAACAACCTGCTAATCCAGAGCCTCTTCTCATTGAAGTTCGGGTCTCTATACTTTGTATTAGCAGCCTGAGTTTTCCCATATCTTAGATGGAACTTATCTCACAGAATCTTTTGAAGAGTGGTAACGCAAGGTACCTTAAGTAGCTTACACTCTGGCTTGTTTGAGCCAGGTTTAATAAATAATTATGAAGCTTCTATCCTGTAACTTCGTAAATTCCGTTCTGTTTTAGGTAGGCCTGTATAGAATCAAGCAAGAGCTAGTTCCCACAAACCCCTTTTCTACCCACTTTCTTTTGTGGTTCAGGATCAAGAATCTTATGCTTGACCTCGTACTTAAACTTTTCGATAGTCTTATATACAACATCCACATCCATCCTCAATTTCTTAGCCACTTGACGAGGTTTTAATTGCTCATTATAGTATAGATTAATAACCTCTAATTTACATGCGAGCTTAGCTTCTCTTTTCTTCAAAAAAGGATTGCTAATTAACTTCTAGGATTTGCCTTTTTATTTTATTGTCTCGTTGAATGCATCTATTAAATTTTGACTGCCTCTTAGAGCTCCTCGTTACTCATAAACTTTACCTCCTCCTGTAATATTATTGCTTATGTCGCTTCCTTAATTATTCATAACAGGTTTATTCCTGATTCTGGCAAGTCGAAAACTTTGAAGGTAAGCTTCAAGGAATTTGCAAAGCTCATCATCATTTTATATGTAACAAACATCAACATTGCTAGCTAAATATTCTTGAATTTTTTCTTAAGGAAGTTTTATGATTGCTCCACATGTAAGCTTCTAGATTTGTACAGGGACTTCACCACTGTTTAACAGTTATCCAGAATTGTATGTGAACTTTGTTGACTAAATAACGTTTGGGAATAATTTACCAAGCACGACAGTAGTCCATTTAACAATAGATTTCTCTTAAGCCTTAACTTTGCTTGGTTTAATTACAGATAAGGCATTAGAAATAAGAAAATCATCGCTTAATATCGACTTCTATGAGCAAGAAATTTCTGATTAAGATCCATTCTTAGACTCTTCGTTAGGGTGTGAGTTTATACCTGCATTCTAGTTATCTGTTTTTTAGATCTTCATTTATTTCTAGGTATAATTTTAGAGATGAAGCTTGATCAAATTTATTATATTCTAATATCATTAAGAATATAAATAGATATCTTTAGTATTTTAATTATAAATTAAAATGAAAGGAAAGCAATAATCGATTGGTGACCAAGCAATATTTTAATTACTACCAAATGATGTGGGACAGATTTCATATGCATATAAAGAAGGTGACTCTCCTCTTGAAATAATAGGACTTTATTCTTTATCATGCAAGTTCGTAGAAGGACAGGATTTTCTAGAATGGAAAGGTACCATTTTTGAGTTTCTTGTTTCTCATGATGATAATGCAATTGAGCTTCTTCTCTGCTATTTTGATAAACTTATAGAAAGCCCAGATTTATGAAATGAGGACTTCTTCAAAATCTTGATGCGAGCACTTCACGCTATTTTCATCAACAAACTTGATTAGCCGTTAAATGAAGTCTTCTAGTAAAGCGAGCTTGAACTTAACCAACTTGCAATTCTACCTTTTAAAAATACTCTTGCAAACAAAAAGTTAAATAACACTTCATTTCAGAGTATTAAAATTGTGAAAATCTCTTAGAATATACTAACTACCAAGATCATTGATTTAAAATACACACGCTTTGACCATAATGCTGATTACCTCAAAGCTTATGAAAAAGAAAATAATTTAGATGAACATTTATTCAATTCATGATTCGTAAAGTAAAAAAACAGATGTTAAGCAAATGTAAAATTCGTCAATCATATAAAATGAACAGCTTAGAATAAGAAAAGGACTAGCAAGAGTAGCAAGAATAAGATACTAAAATCAAGATGAATGTCGAAATCAATTTAAATATTGAGGGTTAATATCACAATGAAGAAGGGAACGATATTCAAAACTTCTAGAATAATGATAATTTGAATGCCTATAAAATCAACTAAAAGGATCTTCTTAATCAATCTATCGAACAAGATTAATATGCTTCTAATTTAGTATCTTCAATAATTAATTAGAATCCTAATAACAATCAAAATCGAAAATTCAAACTAAATTTAGCATTGATTGATTCTGATGATAATGAAGTTGATTATTAGGATATTGGTTAAGTTCTGGACACCATGACGCAGGTCACTTACAAATAACCTAAGCTTCTGAATCAAGATATCCATGCAATTTAAGTACATTTAGAGGATTAACTTCTCGATTATCAAACTCTAATCAATAAATTAAGAGCGAATCCGCTCACTTATAAATAACAAGCAGATTCCTGTGAAGAACTTTTTAAAAAGTTCGAGGAAAAGCTGAAAGAATTCATAAAACAAAAATATTGGCTTGCTCTCGCTACAATCAAAAACACTAACATGTCTGTAAATAATGTGTTCAATATAGAATTGGTAGATTAGGAAAGAATAGAAAAGTAAAAAAAATGTAGGACTGCTTCTAAAAAGCGATCACTATCTGAAAGAAACAAAAAGCAGTCAATAACTTACGAAGAAGAGAAGATTATTTAATAAAATAAGGGTCTTTTTCAGATGAAATTTATTTCTAAAAAAGAGAATCTGGTGCAGCTATTGAAAAAGATCCCGATAGCTATAAACTAACGAGCAAGGATTCAATTACAAAAGCTTCAAAGTTTAAAGCTTAAACTAAAAATTATGATGATCTTTAAATAAAAGCTTAAAAGAAATTATCCTTGAATTACAAAGCACAAATATTAGCTGATAAGGATTATGATAGTACATTACACCAATTTGAAATACGTGATTTTCCTACTCCGTAATTCTCTGAATCTGAGACATTACATTTAATAGGCACTCTCGATTACGCTATCAACTTCAATAAATATATTAATGAACATCGTGATGTAGATAAGAAAGAAATGTTCACCGGATCACCATTCTTCGACTGTAACTAACATCGCCTTATGCATACCTCTTTTAGGCATTAAATATCTAAATAGAGTAAAATGACCAAATTTTTCTAGCATAGAAATTATCATTAGGCTTTCAATTCAGATTACGTTTTCAAGCCTTAGATACATAAGAACTCCTAGAATTATTCATACCCAAATGAACTTCTTGGACTGTTAAATATACTCTGTAATGGACCGGTTTATAATGATTTAAGAGCGACTTTCATGCTCTTAGCCGCATCTTATTCTTCAAAGCCTGAAGATATAACCAGTGAATGTTTTTTAAACCCACTGGTTTTTCCACTATGCTAAGTACTTCAATCCTTAGTCTTCAATTTCAAACTTCAACCATTTAAAGTAAATAGGATATTGGAAAAATATATAGAAGAATAGAATTTGGAGATGTTTCCTTCTATCTATAAACTTCATTACTGCAATAGGGATACTTTTTGTGATTACGTATTCGGAGAGAATTCAATCATTGTGGAGCTCATTTACTTTTACAGTGATAATCCTATCCCTAGATCACAATTTGCCGTTGTAAGAGAAAATGAAGATTATTATCTAGTGGCCATGTCGATTAGGAGAGGAATTATACAGATACCCTAAAGACTTGAAGTAGTCAAAGGTAAAGAAGAGCAAATAATTGAAAACCTGATTGATAAGTTATTTGCAAGTGAAGAATTCGATATAGGCCTCAGCAAGCATATGATAAGGTTCTACTAAGTGTAACTTTAGGATAAAGAGCCTCCTTAAACTATCTATTAAATTCCTGCGGATTACTAGTATAGACTATGAGACTTTTATGTCAAATTCTTTAGTTGGTAAATATACAAAGCCTTAACTTTTTATAGTTATAACTTTCAAGAGTTAGATTATTGTGTAGCAGATATTAGAAGAGGAGAAAAGTATATGATGATACTTATTGACACTATGGCAACCCCAAAGTTAGACAGTTAATCATATTATGAGGATACTCAATATAAATACAACTAAATTAAGCCCGAAAATAGAGCTAATGTACAAAGTTTCAGGAATCTTGCCAAAAAACTCAATGGGTAATAGCTATGTAAGAATTTGTGTTTAACTTCCTATAGAAACTTAATGGGAAAAAGTGCAAAAATATATTGATTTCAATTCTCAAGATTATAGTTTAGCATACTGTCTGGACTCGATGATATAATCAGTTCAAATTATGAAAGAATTCAATAAAACATTTGAAGGGAAGAAAACCAGCGAGTCTAAGACTATAGAATCTCTACTTATACAGATATAAAGCACTCTCCGTAAAACCTTTTTTATAATTGTCCCTTAAGTATTCGAGTCTATATAATCATTGTAAGTTATTGAATTTCCTAACTTTGTGTATAGAAAAGAAAAATTAAATAAGATAGAGGAGCAATGCAAAATTGAAAGAGGATATTCAACTGAATTATGAAATACCATTTGACTTACGATACAATATTCTCAATGTTTTACTTTGTTCTTAAGAGAGATCTTTCAATTCTGCAACATCTAATTTGCTAGACTATTCCAGAACTAAAGACAGTTTTACTGAAGATATAATTGATGATGTTGACAGGAGGAAATAATATTTTGAACAAAATAAAAAAACTGAAAGTTTCCATCAAAGTTCAAAGTTATAAGATCCTTACCATGATTACAAGTACTTGCGCCTGTTTGAGAAATTAACTAAATTGAGGCCTTTGGACAATAGTGCAGTCAAAAACTTGTAGGCAAATCGACCTTACGATGACTACTGTATAGTAAAATTAGAGACTTTTCCTGTAAGCTCTCAGGAACTGAAAAAATGTTACAGCGGCAGCGTGCAAAAGTTCAGCATCTCTAATATTGACTAGCTTTGTTTAACAGTTCAATAATAATACTAATGGAATACTCACAAGCAACTAAAGTAGGAAAACAGCCTGAGCGAAATATAATATATTGGGGCAAAGATAGAGATAGCTTTCACTCACATATGCGCATAATGATAATGACCTACTCACTCCATAAAGGAATCGTGTTGATGGTAGCTACACTTAGTAACATCAATAAAGCTTTTCAGATTCTCAAAGAAAAAGAGATACAAAGATTAGTTTAAAGCAGCCAAACTAAAGCCAACTTGCAAGCAAATAAACTCTCCAGAACTTGTCATAGATAAAAAGTGGACAGGACTCCTCTTCCTCCTCTCTAAAGAAACATAGTGGTGGAGGGATTATGAGTCAGACACCGAAATACAACATTTATCCATAACAACAATTTAACACGGGTACTCCTTAAATCAATCAATTCTAATCAAACAGTCTTTAACTCACTCCAACTTAGAACTAATAGAATCAATTATAAGTTGACTCTTTCAACAAACCCAAGAGTTAGACGCTAATTAAGAATAAGAACAAAGCAAAGAAGAAGGCGCAAAAGAATAATTAACAGAATGATCCTCTGACTAATAATTCGAAAAAGATTAAATTTGTTTAATAGACGTTAGGCACCAACATTAAACAAAAAGACCAGCTCATTGATCAAAATGATCCTTCAAATAGAATCAACGATTAACATCAGCAAATTGAAGGAGGTGGTTTTGCACTTGACACAAGAGATCAGAAGCAGCACTAAGAGGACACAGGCAATTAATAAGCAATTCATAATGATGATGACGAAGGAGGAGAAGATTATTACGAAGATTAAAGTGAAGACGAGTATGAACCAAATAGATTTAATCTACAAAGAACTTAGAATTTCAAGAGAGCGATGCAAGCAAACCCAGGGAGCTCTAAGATTTTGAGAAAGGCAGCTATTCCACTACACAACCTCCAATCTTTCCTTAAACCGGACTTTATAAACAATCTAAGCAGGATCAAGTGAAAGCATCCCTAGGTCGCCAAAACCAAGATTAGAACTCTGAGTTTAGAACATTTGGTAGGAGTCAAATGTTCTATAATATGCGTGATAATTAATAATTCAATGACTTTGATTTATAAACAGGAAATAATCTAAACCTTAATGATACCAATTCTGAAACTGATAAAGTCAACAACAGGAATTAGACGTTGGCACTTTCAACTGAAGCAACCTCGTCTCAAAAAGGGACACCCAAGATACCTTAGTCTCAAAAGAAAGCTTCATAATAAAATATGAATCAACCTTAGAAAAATCCTACTAACTCCAACCAAACTAATTTCCTATCATTAAATTGAAAGGCGTTTAAAAGCTTTATGAAGATAATTTCCACAAGTTATTTCCCAAGTTTAAGTATATTTGTAGCAAGAATGATTATTTAGTGTTTTAACAAGTTTTAAACCAACTCACTACACTCTCCCAACCTAATTCTCTCTTATATTAATTCTCTCCTCTCTATTTAATTTTCACCAATTTCATCCAAGTTTTAAAAATCCTCGTTTTATTAAGATATTATTAAATTTATTGGATTATTGCCCTATAAATTGCCAGTTTTAAGTACCTACTATAAATTTAATTTAAGTTTGTAACAAACTTCTCAACCTAAATAATTTTAAAACTATAAGCCCAGCTCTCTTCTACCCCAATTTTCTTCAACCACCCTATTTTACCCTACCAACTCAAGATTTCTCTAAGTTCTGGTTTCTATCCTTAAGCCCTGCTAATCGGCTTGAGGACAAATTTTACGTTTTCAAAGGCCAAACTAGACTTTTAGTCTTTTTAAGTACCTTAACAATTTGATGTACTAAAATGAAAATTTTGGCAGCATTTCAGGTTTTACTGGTTTGTAAACATTTCTACAGAAAATTCAGCTAT
>ARYC01003209.1:0-11246 GCA_000711775.1 Oxytricha trifallax | reverse complement strand
AAAGTTTGGTTTTAGCCCTAAATTTGCGAAATTTTTAATTTGATAATGAATTATGAAATTCGCTGGCTTAAATAGGGCATTTTTGGAACCATACAACCTGGAGTCATACAGCCGGAGCCATGCAACCTGGATCCATACAACTTTAGGTTGATTTTGCCTAGTAGTTTGAATAAGCAGCTTTAGTACTTCTAATTGAACCCTGTACATACTTAGCGAATTTTTTATACACTGGTACATGATTTTTGGAGATATCTTCAGGATATCTTCCTGGAACCATACAACCTGAGGGGTGGAACCATACAACCTTGAGGTATCTTCAGGATATCTTCATCTGTAACTATACAACCTTAGATGGATTCATGCAACCTAGCCTCTCAAATTTATCTATACCACCTCAATTTGAGCTCAATCACTTATATTTGATGTTGCTATACCTAATTGCATTGATTGGAGAGGGTATGGTGGTATTGTGCTAAGAGTGGTCAGAAAATGTAGGTTTTACTTTAGGGTGGTTTTGACTTCTTAACTGTAGTATAGCTTTGAAATTTAGGCCTATTCTCAAACTTAAGTCCAATACACTTGACTTACCCAACTCTCACCTAACCATCCGAAAATCATCCAAATCATCATTTATCTCTCCGAGGCATCGAAAACATCATTAGAGTTGAAGTCAGAGCCCTTAGGCAAAAATCGATGTTTCAAGTTAGAGGCTCAAACTGGTGGTTTGAAAGCTGTTATAAACTGTCATGAAAAACTAAGAATTTTTGAAGTTTGGCCTCTTGTATGCTAACCCATAGACTTCAGATCAGCTTGTATTTGCATTTAAATATGGATCTATGTTGTATTATATCATAACAATGTAGTTAGGCTCGCTAATCATAAAGTAAGCAGAGCTATTAGCAATATTCTCGAAAATTTTATGACTTTTAAATTTGAGATATCTTCAGGATATCTTCCTGGAACCATACAACCTAAGGGTGGAGCCATACAACCTTAAAACCCAAAATTTGATAAAACCCTATAATAATGCAAATTTATGTCTGGTATAAGTATATATGAATATTGCAATCGATTGCTGCATTATCTTGTCTAGAATGAAGATATTATTATAGAGTATAATGCAATAAATTATGTTGTGAATGTATTAGGGAAGGGATTATTAATAGTTTGCGAATTAGTCATTGACAGTTGTTTAAGAACGTGATTTCATCTTTAAGGTGCATGATATGTCTTGGGTAGTCTGCTTCAATCATGCCTAAGAGTTCATTAGCAACATCTTTTATAGTGATCTTGCCAGACCAGAGTTGTTGCACTTAGCCATAGTCTCTGAATTGATTTCCATACGCTGGAGCTGCCTTCTCTTCATCAGAAAGAAATTCGTCTTTACAAACCTTCAGAATCAATTTATTTTGACCTTGCTTTAGCACTAAGTAGAGAATGAATGCAACTGGTTTATTTAAGTATTCTTTGAACTGGTGAATTGATTTGTCGTCTCTGGCTGCTTGCTGCACTTCCTTGGAAACTACACTAAAGCCACTCCAAGGTTTGAAGAGTCGATCCTTTTGAAAGCATAATCTAATCCAGCAATCAACACTTTCATATTGAAGGAAGATGGCCCAACTAGATATCTCATGATGTTTTGATGAGGAGGGAATATGCCTCGCTGCATTAGTTCAAGATTTGCAATACATACTCCTATAGCTATTCTTAGTCTGTAAACATGCTTGAGCTTTGTTGCATTCATCAGGAATTTCCCAAGAGGGTAGAATTTCTAGTTTATTCTGAAGCTTTAAATGAATAAATTTTCATCACTGTCAAAGAAAAGATTTTGGCAAGGCAGAATGAACTTGGCGTCTTTATGGTCTTTTAATAAGTTGAATTCGTGATTTGCTCTATTCTTAGCGTGCTGCCCTTAATAAAGCTTCAACCAACTGTAATTAATCGTTTTGTGTATCGTTCATTTGGAAGACTATCTCTTTGGTTGTTTGCACATACATTATCTAGATATTTTCAAACCCCAAGAAGTTCAAGAGCTTTGCAAGAGTCTTCACGTAATCGTCTTCATCGTCTTTGAATGATAAGTTACCCTGTTTTATGATTTGGTTCATTTAGTTGTAATACTGAAAGTATGAAGCTGTACTATTATTATTCAGCAGGTCTTAGCGCCCAACACCAATATAACTCAAGTTTGACTCAGAGTTTAGTCTTAAATTTAAAACTTTTGCTTTATCAATCCAAGGTTCAGAATTTGACTTTGCTGATTGCGATCCATGGTCTTGCTTGCTATTCTTTGCTGGTTGTATCTTCTGTGGTGTTATCACGCAATCAATTTCTGAATGAATGCCAAAGTCGACTTCATCTTCATCTTCACTGTTGCTATTCGATTCTGCTTAGGAATGCCTTTACTGATTTTCCATATTAATTTGTGAACTCATACTTTCACTTTCTGAATCGACTGAGTCTTCTTAAATTGATCTTTTTGGTATACTTGTAGAGATAAAGTCGCTTTAGTTATCGCTCTCCTCACTCTGATCCCTCTCAGCTACAAATTTTTTCAACTTTCTCTTAGCCTATAACTTGTGACTTTTCGCTTTTTAGATAGGTTATTATGTTATTATTCTTGGTTTATTTATGCATAATCAACAGCGGTGATTATAAAATCTATGATGATTCTAACGAATCGAGTCTAATCAAAGTGAGACCCCATGAGTTTCTGACAATCCAGTAATTAGTTCCATTCTCAACACCATAACCAACGATTGAGATATCGAGGAGTATGTATCAATCATTAATGGATCAAAGTATAAGCAGGTGTTGTACTTATCAAGTAATTTATCAAATCTTGGTAAAGTTGACAGTTCTTGAAAAGTTTATTGGAGCGCATTCAACACCATTGAAGTTGAATCTTGAATGATAGGTAGAGCAAGTATCATCAGTGATCTCAGATTTGTGCATGAATTGATAGGCAGCGATAGTATTGCATGATAAACTCCTCAGATATGTGAACTACTCTTCGTTACCGCCATTTAAACTGATTCTGTTTATTTTTATTATATAATATACTAATTAATCTCAAATTGTGATTTATATGATTTCGATTAATTTTTAAATAATAACTTAACAGGCAGAGGTTTATAATGGTAGAATAATCTTAAAATTAACACTTTTGGCATCGATAAGCATGCCTCCCTATAATTGGATGTATAATCTGAGAATCCTTATGATTATGCTGAATTTCATTATAAAAATGGTTTTCAACTAATTTTGATGGATGAATATGATTCTACTATATGTTTTTATTGATAGCAAGACCCAACATTCAGTGTTGGATCTTCCGCAGGCTGCTTTCAATAAAAACATATAGTAGAATCATATTCATCCATCAAAATTAGTTGAAAATCATTTTTATAATGAAATTCAGCAAATCATAAGGATTCTCAGATTATACATTCAATTATAGGGAGGCATGCTTATCGCTGCCAAAAGTGTTAATTTTTAGATTATTCTACCATTATAAACCTCTGCCTGTTAAGTTATTATTTTAAAATTAATCGAAATCATATAAATCACACTTTGAGATTAATTAGTCTATTATATAATAAAAATTAACAGAATCAGTTTAAATGGCGGTAACGAAGAGTAGTTCACATATCTGAGGAGTTTATCATGCTATACTATCGTTGCTATCAATTCATGCACAATCTGAGATCACTGATGATACTTGCTCTACCTATCATTCAAGATTCAACTTCAATGGTGTTGAATGCGCTCCAATAAACTTTTCAAGAACTGTCAACTTTACCAAGATTTGATAAATTACTTGATAAGTACAACACCTGCTTATACTTTGATCCATTAATGATTGATACATACTCCTCGATATCTCAATCGTTGGTTATGGTGTTGAGAATGGAACTAATTACTGGATTGTCAGAAACTCATGGGGTCCTCACTTTGATTAGACTCGATTCGTTAGAATCATCATAGATTTTATAATCACCGCTGTTGATTATGCATAAAATAAATCAAGAATAATAACATAATAACCTATCTAAAAAGCGAAAAGTCACAAGTTATAGGCTAAGAGAAAGTTGAAGAAATTTGTAGCTGAGAGGGATCAGAGTGAGGAGAGCGATAACTAGAGCGACTTTATCTCTACAAGTATACCTAAAAGATCAATTTAAGAAGACTCAGTCGATTCAGAAAGTGAAAGTATGAGTTCACAAATTAATATGGAAAATCAGTTAATGCATTCCTATTCAGAATCTAATAGCACCAGTGAAGATGAAGATGAAGTCGACTTTGGCATTCATTCAGAAGTTGATTGTGTGATAACACCACAGAAGGTACAGTCAGCAAAGAATAGCAAGCAAGACCATGGATCGCAATCAGTAAAGTTAAATTCTGAACCTTGGATTGATAATGCAAAAGTTTTATATTTAAGATTAAACTCTGAGTCAAACTTGAGTTATATTGGTGTTGGGCGCTAAGACTTGCTGAATAATAATAGTACAGCTTCCTACTTTCAGTATTACAACTAAATGAACCAAATCATAAAACAGGGTATCTTATCATTTAAAGACGATGAAGACGATTACGTGAAGACTCTTGCAAAGTTCTTGAACTTCTTGGGGTTTGAAAATATCTAGATAATGTATGTGCAAACAACCAAAGAGATAGTCTTCCAAATGAATGATATATAAAACTATTAATCTTACAGTTGGTTGAAGCTTTATTTAGGGCAGCACGCTAGAATAGAGCGAATCACGAATTCAACTTATTAAAAGACCATAGAGACGCCAAGTTCATTCTGCCTTGCCAAAATCTTTTCTTTGACAGTGATGAAAATTTATTCATTTAAAGCTTCAGAATAAACTAGAAATTCTACCCTCTTGGGAAATTCCTGATGAATGCAACAAAGCTCAAGCATGTTTACAGACTAAGAATAGCTATAGGAGTATGTATTGCAAATCTTGAACTAATGCAGCGAGGCATATTCGCTCCTCATCAAAATATCATGAGATATCTTGTTGGGCCATCTTCCTTCAATATGAAAGTGTTGATTGCTGGATTAGATTATGCTTTCAAAAAGGATCGACTCTTCAAACCTTGGAGTGGCTTTAGTGTAGTTTCCAAGGAAGTGCAGCAAGCAGCCAGAGACGACAAATCAATTCACCAGTTCAAAGAATATCTAAATAAACCAATTGCATTCATTCTCTACTTAGTGCTAAAGCCAGGTCAAAATAAATTGATTCTGAAGGTTTGTAAAGACGAATTTCTTTCTGATGAAGAGAAGGCAGCTCCAGCGTATGGAAATCAATTCAGAGGCTATGGCTAAGTGCAACCACTCTGGTCTGGCAAGATCACTATCAAAGATGTTGCTAATGAACTCTTAGGCATGATTGAAGCAGACTACCCAAGACATATCATGCACCTTAAAGATGAAATCGCGTTCTTAAACAACTGTCAGTGACTAATTCGCAAACTATTAATAATCCCTTCCCTAATACATTCACAACATAATTTATTGCATTATACTCTATAATATAATTCAATCTTCATTCTAGACAAGATAATGCAGCAATCGATTGCAATATTCATATATACTTATACCAGACATAAATTTGCATTATTATGGGGTTTTATCAAATTTTTGGTTTTAAGGTTGTATGGCTCCACCCCTCAGGTTGTATGGTTCCAGGAAGATATCCTGAAGATATCTCCAATTTCAAGACTTATGAAAATTTTCGAGAATATTGCTAATAGCTCTGCTTACTTTATGATTAGCGAGCCTCACTACATTGTTTTGATATAATACAACATAGATGCATATTTAAATGCAAATACAAGCTGATCTGATCGTCTATGGGTTAGTATTCAAGAGGCCAAACTTCAAAAATTCTTAGTTTTTCATGACAGTTTATAACAGCTTTCAAACCCCTAGTTTGAGCCTCTAACTTCAAACATCGATTTTTGCCTAAGGGCTCTGACTTCAACTCTAATGATGTTTTCGATGCCTCGGATGAGATATATGATGATTTGGATGATTTTGGGATGGTTAGGTGAGAGTTGGGTAAGTCAAGTGTATTGGACTTAAGTTTGAGAATAGGCCTAAATTTCAAAGCTATACTACAGTTAAGAAGTCAAAACCACTCTAAAGTCAAACCTACATTTTCTGACCACTCTTAGCACAATACCACCATACCCTCTCCAATCAATGCAATTAGGTATAGCAACATCATATATAAGTGATTGAGCTCAAATTGAGGTGGTATAGATAAATTTGAGAGGTTAGGTTGCATGAATCCACTCTAAGGTTGTATAGTTAGAGATGAAGATATCCTGAAGATACCTCAAGGTTGTATGGTTCCACCCCTTAGGTTGTATGGTTCCAGGAAGATATCCTGAAGATATCTCCAAAATTCATGTATTAGTGTATAAGGAATTCGCTAAGTATGTATAGGGTTCAATTAGAAGTACTAAAGCTGCTTATTCATACTACTATGCAAGAATCAACCTAAAGTTGTATGAATCCAGGTTGCATGCCTCCGGCTGTATGACTCCAGGTTGTATGGTTCCAAAAATGCCCTATTTAAGCCAGCGAATTTCATAATTCATTATCACATTAAAAATTTCGCAAATTTAGGGCGAAAACCAAACTTTTGCCTCCTCAATTTCTGTGCCCTAACTTTAGACTCCTCCCTATATTTTATACTCCCCCATCATTTTAACATGCTCCTTCTACTCGGGAGCATTAGGGTCCAGCCGCAGCCTATGGTTGGATACCCTCCATTTAAGAGTTTAATAGTTCTTTAGTAAAGTTTTAAGCAAACGTCTCTGATTTTTAGGGTTTTACGCTTTTAAATTTCAAATACTTCGGCAGTTCAGCAAAAGGCCCTTTTAATCGATAATTTGATCGAAAACACTAATATAGTATGTTGGCTCGTAGAGCATTAGGTATAAACACAGCCTATTGCTGGATAATATGCATAAAAGAGCCCAAACAGTTTTTCAAAAAATTACAGTGATTTTAGGAGGTTCTCAAAGCTTAGAGATAATAAAAAATTTCGGTAATAATTTAAATGAAATGTTGGACCTACTATTACAACATTATGATAAATTACAGCCAGAAGTTGGCTACTATCTTATAATAGGAAAATTTGAGATTGCTATTTGTTTGCGAGTGTTATCGCATTTAAAGAATGCTAATCACAGTACTTGATTATCAAGAATTAAAAATCAAAACTTCCCAAAAGTTAGAACTCAATATTTAAATTAGTAGAAACCCTACTTAAGCGAGGCAGTTTATAATTAAATTTATGATTATCTCTCCGGTTGATTAAGAAGAATTGTAACTTAAAATCAACAGATCGTAGGCTGCGATTCAAGAGGATATTGGAATCCTAGAATCAAAGCCGCTGATCCTTCCTTTGGTGGGGGTATTAAGACACCATTGGAGGCGGTATTCTTCCACAACCTCTAAGTTTGTTTATTGGAACTCATTCTTACGTTGGGTACAGAAGAATACTGAGGAGAATCTTTCACAAAAAACCATTTTTGTCTTAAATCATTTCTATAGAATCAAAAAGAATTGCAGAGGAGTAGAATCAGATCATTGGAGACATTAAAGCAGATAATAATCTCAGTAAGTAATTAATCAATTTTTATTTAATTAATCTTCCGTTTAATCTTCCTATAGACAAAATCTAATTTTGGTAGAAATGCAAGAATCGGCCGAGAGCTCACTTTGTAATGATCATAATTAGGGCTTAGGGAGTTAGGGTAGTTATTAGTGTTTGATATTCAGCTGATAGGGTGTAGTTGGGTAATTATAATAAATTAGCTTTGTACTACTGTTTTTTTTTCTCTTGATACTATCGAATTTATATTGATCCTGCATTTTCTAATTACAAGTATTCTTGACAAAACTATTATTGGTAATTACTAATTCTGTTGAGAAGAGTGGTGATCTCTAAAAATTAAAATAGCAACTTTGATTTTGATTATTGCGATTAGTTCTTAGTTAGAGAGGTTTTTGTGTTTTTTGTTTGTTTAAATTTAAATCATAGAAATAAAATAATTCATTATATTTTATATTTCACACTTTCAGATTAATTAAGTCCTAGGTAAACTAAGGCAAAATTAGATTTAGTATGATATAAATTAAATTAGCTCTTATAGCATTATCATAGAATGTAGACTTTTAAAAAGTGTTATTAAATCACCATCGCAGTATTTAGATTCCTTATTAAAATCAAACTTCTCTTAAATTGTTTATATCACACAATAAAACTGACTGATCCAACAAATTCTTAGGGCTCTGGCATTACATGCGATGTCAACTGCTTCCTCATTTCTTCATCATACTTATCCACAGTCTTTCTGTATTCTCCCTTGATTTAGCTATAAATTGCGCGTAAGCGATAGTTTGAATAGTATAATAGTATTGCTTACTCCACCTGTATAAGACTGTCGTTATCAAAGCTGAAGAACCAACCGTCTGAAGGATCGTCAGGATCAAGATTAATATACTATTAGTGCATGTGTGGATCCTCCTTCTTGAATGGGTATATCCATACGTTATGATAGCCACACCACTTATAGGTTACCACCACAATTGGTTCACTCGGAGCAACCTCCAGAAGTACAACGTTTGAAAATCCACTTTGAGGATCCACCTGGAACTTGAAAGTTCGCTTGAAGCGTTCATCGATCACCTATACTTGAGGAATAAGTTAACTTTGATGAGTTGGCTCACCTTGTAAATCTCGACGATGTATCCACCAGGTGCATGAGCAGAGTGCTTGAAGGTGAAGCAGTGCTGCTTCGTAAGTTTGCTTGACTTCATTCTTAAGTTTTATTTTAGAATTATATGATTATTACTTAATAAAAATTATAAAGCACTTATTTGGGTATTTATAGACTAAATATTTTACTGATAAGGCTACGCTTCATTAATACTTGAAGCTCAAACCATACTACTCTTAGTTGTGAACAGGGCGCTGAGTTGATCAACCAAGCTCTTAAGCTTAAGCAGGCCTATACCTAAAGTTAATGACTTCTATCACAAATCGGATAAGTTTTTAGTTGTCTCCCTTGTACAGGCCCTCAATCTGAATTGTTCTGATGGTGTGAAAGACAAGTTGGATGCCGAACACGATTCTGTACTACTCCAGCGATTCATCCATGATTTGAAGGACTTGAGTGAGAGAAAGATCATACTGGTTTAAAAGACCATCATTATGAGTAGCATATTATATAGCTGAAATGGTAGAGCTTGCTGTTATTATTGTTGCTACTCTGCTACTTCTAAAACTTCAAGAACTAATGCTATTCAGTTAGACATTTGCCTTTGCTATGCTTAAAATGGATTTTATCACTACTATAGCTACTCTTGCCATATTTTGGTCATTATTAATCTTGATTATTATATTTATATCTCAATAAGAGATTATAATAATACTATTAGTTATCATATTAAATTGTAATATATTAAATATGAAAACAACCAAGAAATCATAAAATTCAAGCAATCACTCTGAAATGCATTCGCAGTCTTAGTAAGAATAATCGCTCACCTAGATCGTCAGCGACGATCATCTTAGCCAGCACTCCTTTGAAAGCATTAAGCAGAGTTGAGTCAAGATTGAAGACAAGCAAATCATAAAGTGGGGGCCTGTAATTTTGGGGAAGAATTTCGTTCAAGTGGTTGCACCAGCTAAGTATTCGTATAATACGGGAGCTACTCCTCAATTCTGGTGAAGTTCCTCCTCAAGTGGATTCTTTATAAGGAGGGTTAATCATTAAGATGCCTTTGGATGGTATAGATTCTTACTTGAATGACGTGATTGATATCAAGAGTATGTATGATGATGATTCATTGTGTCAATTTCTGGAGCAGTTCTTGAGTCAATTTCGCAATTCAAAGCAGGTTAGTCAAATAAATAAAGATTTAAGAATCATTCTAATATAATGCTAATTTAGAAACCCCAGTCGATTTAAGAAGGATAGTCAGTGCAGTTGATATAAACAGGCTTACTCTCTCTTATACAGAGTAGAATGTAGCTAAACCATGAATTACCGAAGGATTGTAATCCATACCTATAAAGCCTCGAGAAGCAAAGCTTGCACATAAGCGACTTGAGATAGTAAGAATGTATATGGAAGATTAGTTGAAGCCAAAGTAAATTTTTAAGAAGTTGCGAGTGACAGCAGAGTTTGTATCAAGAACTGTTGAGAAGTTTAAGCATGAGTTGAAAACCAAAGTATTGCATCCTTAAAAACCAAAAAATCTGGCAAGAGAAGGGAGAGAGATAATGAGCAGCTGGTTGCTGCTGTTGGCGAATGCATCGAAGAAGTTGGGATTTATCAGTGCACTGGAAGAAATATTCATAATTTATTGCAAGAAATGAAGACAAGCTCGCCATCAAAGTATCCATTCAAAGTGCCTTGCATCTCAACGATTCACAAAATTCTCAAGAAGTAGTTCCATTTGAAGTTTGGTAAGACAGAAGCTGCGAATGTAAAATATAGAGATCCTGCTTATAACAGCAAACGCTTATGGGTGAGTCGACTGCTATCATAGTTTCTAAGAGAGGATGCAGTAATTTTATCAGTGGATGAAAGCAACTTCAGGTCTGACTACTTGCCTCCTAAGCAGTGGGCTCTCAATTAGAAGAGTATTCTGGGTAAGAGTAAGAATAAAGTTACCAAATCGAATGCAGTCAAGAAGTATAGTAGAATCATCGCAGGCGATAAGGAGTTGCAGTATGGAGGGATGCTGCTTGGAAAGCAGTCGAATGGTGAATATTCTTATAAATCATCTTATTCATTGGATGCATTTTCATCTATAAGATCAAACGATTTACCTGCTTAAAATGTTTATAAAGGTATCAATCTGTAAGCTAGTGCAAAGGATTCGTAATCATCCAAACTTCATTCAATAATGTAGAGTAAAGCTAAGCCAATTTCAAAACCCCATTCTAGTACCAGTACTTTAAATTAGTTGGCTAAACAATCGATTTTGAAGAAATCATAGAAATCATCAAGCAGCTCTATAGTAAGTTATTCCTAAATAATATTGATTTGCTATTACACAGAAGGCAGGCATTTTACAAACTCCACCTCGCTAGAATTTGAAAGCAAAGTAGTAACTAAAGTACGATCTATCCCCTATACTTGAAGTTGAAGACACTCCCTAAAACGAATCGAGTACTTTGAAGAAATTCAGAAATTTGAAGTTGCAG
>ARYC01003208.1:0-22947 GCA_000711775.1 Oxytricha trifallax | reverse complement strand
TGAATTTCGTGACCATCTTCTGAGGTCCTCAAAAACCCAAAAATGAAGGGCCAAGGGTTATATAAGGAAATTGCTGCAAATTGCTTATTTTGCTTATATCTTGGCGCGTTTTGAAGATAAATCAATTCTGATTTTATATTCGTGTTCAGCGAGGTCTAAATGACCAGAATCATTATATTCGGGTGTTTTTGGGAAATATAAAATGGAAGTTGTATTTTGCCGGGGAAAGGTTCGGCCCTGGACAATTTTTTGAAAACTACAAAAATGGACAAAATGACCCCTCTATAACTTTTTAAAATGACTATATATCTGGTGTTCCAGTGTCACACTCTTGCTCTGGAGCCCAAATTTAGTGGATTTGCTTAATTCCAAGTCATCTCATGAATCTCCGTGACCATCTTCTGAGGTCCTCAAAAACCCAAAAATGAAGGGCGAAGGGTTATATAAGGAAATTGCTGCATTTTGCTTATTTTGCTTATATCTTTGCGCGTTTTGAAGATAAATCAATTCTGATTTTATATTCGTGTTCAGCGAGGTCTTAATGACAAGAATCATTATATTCGGGTGTTTTGGGGAAATATAAAATGGAAGTTGTATTTTGCCGGGGAAAGATTCGGCCCTGGACTAATTTTTGAAAACCCAAAAATGGACAAAATGACCCCCCTATAACTTTTGAAAATGACTATATATCTGGTGTTCCAGTGTCACACTCTTGCTCAGGAGCCCAAATTTAGTGGATTTGCTTAATTCCAGGTCATCTCATAAATTTCGGTGGCCATCTTTTGAGGTCCTCAAAAACCCAAAAATGAAGGGCTAAGGGTTATATAATGAAATTGCTTATTTTGCGTATTTCTTTGCGCGTTTTGAAGATAAATCAATTCTGATTTTATATTCGTGTTCAGCGAGGTCTAAATGACCAGAATCATTATATTTGGGTGTTTCTGGGAAATATAAAATGGAAGTTGTATTTTGCCGGGAAAAGGTTGGGCCCTGGACAAATTTTTGAAAACCCAAAAATAGACAAAATGACCCCCCTATAACTTTTGAAAATGACTATATATCTGGTGTTCCAGTGTCACACTCTTGCTCAGGAGCCCAAACTTAGTGGATTTGCTTAATTTCAAGCCATCTCATGAATTTCCGTGACCATCTTCTGAGGTCGTCAAAAACCCAAAAATGAAGGGCGAAGGGTTATATAAGGAAATTGCTGCATTTTGCTTATTTCGCTTATATCTTTGCGCGTTTTGAAGATAAATCAATTCTGATTTCATATTCGTGTTCAGCGAGGTCTAAATGACCAGAATCATTATATTCGGGTGTTTTTGGGAAATATATATGGCAAGTTGTATTTTGCCGGGGAAAGGTTCGGCCCTGGACAAATTTTTGAAAAACCCAAAAATGGACAAAATGACCCCCCTATAACTTTTGAAAATGACTATATATCTGGTGTTCCAGTGTCACACTCTTGCTCAGGAGCCCAAACTTAGTGGATTTGCTTAATTTCAAGCCATCTCATGAATTTCCGTGACCATCTTCTGAGGTCGTCAAAAACCCAAAAATGAAGGGCGAAGGGTTATATAAGGAAATTGCTGCATTTTGCTTATTTCGCTTATATCTTTGCGCGTTTTGAAGATAAATCAATTCTGATTTTATATTCGTGTTCAGCGAGGTCTAAATGACCAGAATCATTATATTCGGGAGTTTTTGGGAAATATAAAATGGAAGTTGTATTTTGCAGGGGAAAGGTACGGCCCTGGACAAATTTTTGAAAACCCAAAAATGGACAAAATGACCCCCCTATAACTTTTGAAAATGACTATATATCTGGTGTTCCAGTGTCACACTCTTGCTCAGGAGCCCAAATTTAGTGGATTTGCTTAATTCCAAGTCATCTCATGAATCTCCGTGACCATCTTCTGAGGTCCTCAAAAACCCAAAAATGAAGGGCGAAGGGTTATATAAGGAAATTGCTGCATTTTGCTTATTTTGCTTATATCTTTGCGCGTTTTGAAGATAAATCAATTCTGATTTTATATTCGTGTTCAGCGAGGTCTTAATGACAAGAATCATTATATTCGGGTGTTTTGGGGAAATATAAAATGGAAGTTGTATTTTGCCGGGGAAAGATTCGGCCCTGGACTAATTTTTGAAAACCCAAAAATGGACAAAATGACCCCCCTATAACTTTTGAAAATGACTATATATCTGGTGTTCCAGTGTCACACTCTTGCTCAGGAGCCCAAACTTAGTGGATTTGCTTAATTTCAAGCCATCTCATGAATTTCCGTGACCATCTTCTGAGGTCGTCAAAAACCCAAAAATGAAGGGCGAAGGGTTATATAAGGAAATTGCTGCATTTTGCTTATTTCGCTTATATCTTTGCGCGTTTTGAAGATAAATCAATTCTGATTTTTATATTCGTGTTCAGCGAGGTCTAAATGACCAGAATCATTATATTCGGGAGTTTTTGGGAAATATAAAATGGAAGTTGTATTTTGCAGGGGAAAGGTACGGCCCTGGACAAATTTTTGAAAACCCAAAAATGGACAAAATGACCCCCCTATAACTTTTGAAAATGACTATATATCTGGTGTTCCAGTGTCACACTCTTTGCTCAGGAGCCCAAATTTAGTGGATTTGCTTAATTCCAAGTCATCTCATGAATTTCCGTGACCATCTTCTGAGGTCGTCAAAAACCCAAAAATGAAGGGCGAAGGGTTATATAGGGAAATTGCTGCATTTTGCTTATTTCGCTTATATCTTTGCGCGTTTTGAAGATAAATCCATTCTGATTTTATATTCGTGTTCAGCGAGGTCTAAATGACCAGAATCATTATATTCGGGAGTTTTTGGGAAATATAAAATGGAAGTTGTATTTTGCAGGGGAAAGGTACGGCCCTGGACAAATTTTTGAAAAGGGCGAAAATGGACAAAATGACCCCCCTATAACTTTTGAAAATGATTATATATCTGTTGTTCCGGTGTCACACTCTTGCTCAGGAGCCCAAATTTAGTGGATTTGCATAATTCCAGGTCATCTCATGAATTTCTGTGACCATCTTTTGAGGCCCTCAAAAACCCAAAAATGAAGGGCGAAGGGTTATATAAGGAAATTGGCTGCAAATTGCTTATTTTGCTTATTTTGCTTATATCTTTGCGCGTTTTGAAGATAAATCAATTCTGATTTTATATTCGTGTTCAGCGAGGTCTAAATGACCAGAATCATTATATTCGGGTGTTTTTGGGAAATATAAAATGGAAGTTGTATTTTGCCGGGGAAAGGTTCGGCCCTGGACAAATTTTTGAAAAAGCCAAAAACGGACAAAATGACCTCCCTATAACTTTTGAAAATGACTATATATCTGGTGTTCCGGTGTCACACTCTTGCTCAGGAGCCCAAATTTAGTGGATTTGCTTAATTCCAGGTCATCTCATGAATTTCCGTGACCATCTTCTGAGGTCCTCAAAAACCCAAAAATGAAGGGCCAAGGGTTATATAACGAAATTGCTGCAAATTGCTTATTTTGCTTATATCTTTGCGCGTTTTGAAGATAAATCAATTCTGATTTTATATTCGTGTTCAGCGAGGTCTAAATGACCAGAATCATTATATTCGGGTGTTTTTGGGAAATATAAAATGGAAGTTGTATTTTGCCGGGGAAAGGTTCGGCCCTGGACAAATTTTTGAACAACCCAAAAATGGACAAAATGACCCCCCTATAACTTTTGAAAATGACTATATATCTGGTGTTCCAGTGTCACACTCTTGCTCAGGAGCCCAAATTTAGTGATTTGCTTAATTCCAGGTCATCTCTTGAATTTCCGTGACCATCTTCTGAGGTCGTCAAAAACCCAAAAATGAAGGGCGAAGGGTTATATAAGGAAATTGCTGCATTTTGCTTATTTCGTTTATATCTTTGAGCATTTTGAAGATAAATCCATTCTGATTTTATATTCGTGTTCAGCGAGGTCTAAATGACCAGAATCATTATATTCGGGAGTTTTTGGGAAATATAAAATGGAAGTTGTATTTTGCCGGGGAAAGGTTCGGCCCTGGACAAGTTTTTTAAAAACCAAAAAATGGACAAAATGACCCCCCTATAACTTTTGAAAATGACTATATATCTGGTGTTCCAGTGTCACACTCTTGCTCAGGAGCCCAAATTTAGTGGATTTGCTTAATTCCAAGTCATCTCATGAATCTCCGTGACCATCTTCTGAGGTCCTCAAAAACCCAAAAATGAAGGGCGAAGGGTTATATAAGGAAATTGCTGCATTTTGCTTATTTCGCTTATATCTTTGCGCGTTTTGAAGATAAATCCATTCTGATTTTATATTCGTGTTCAGCGAGGTCTAAATGACCAGAATCATTATATTCGGGAGTTTTGGGGAAATATTAAATGGAAGTTGTATTTCGCCGGGGAAAGGTTCGGCCCTGGACAAATTTTTGAAAACCCAAAAATGGACAAAATGACCCCCCTATAACTTTTGAAAATGACTATATATCTGGTGTTCCAGTGTCACACTCTTGCTCAGGAGCCCAAATTTAGTGGATTTGCTTAATTCCAAGTCATCTCATGAATTTCCGTGACCATCTTCTGAGGTCCTCAAAAACCCCAAAATAAAGGGCTAAGGGTTATATAAGGAAATTGCTGCATTTTGCTTATTTTGCTTATATCTTTGCTCGTTTTGAAGATAAATCAATTCTCATTTTATATTCGTGTTCAGCGAGGTCTAAATGACCAGAATCATTATATTCGGGTGTTTTTGGGAAATATAAAATGGAAGTTGTATTTTGCCGGGGAAAGGTTCGGCCCTGGACAATTTTTTGAAAACTACAAAAATGGACAAAATGACCCCTCTATAACTTTTTAAAATGACTATATATCTGGTGTTCCAGTGTCACACTCTTGCTCTGGAGCCCAAATTTAGTGGATTTGCTTAATTCCAAAGTCATCTCATGAATTTCCGTGACCATCTTCTGAGGTCGTCAAAAACCCAAAAATGAAGGGCGAAGGGTTATATAGGGAAATTGCTGCATTTTGCTTATTTCGCTTATATCTTTGCGCGTTTTGAAGATAAATCCATTCTGATTTTATATTCGTGTTCAGCGAGGTCTAAATGACCAGAATCATTATATTCGGGTGTTTTTGGGAAATATAAAATGGAAGTTGTATTTTGCCGGGGAAAGGTTCGGCCCTGGACAAGTTTTTGAAAAACCAAAAAATGGACAAAATGACCCCCCTATAACTTTTGAAAATGACTATATATCTGGTGTTCCAGTGTCACACTCTTGCTCAGGAGCCCAAACTTAGTGGATTTGCTTAATTTCAAGCCATCTCATGAATTTCCGTGACCATCTTCTGAGGTCGTCAAAAACCCAAAAATGAAGGGCGAAGGGTTATATAAGGAAATTGCTGCATTTTGCTTATTTCGCTTATATCTTTGCGCGTTTTGAAGATAAATCAATTCTGATTTTATATTCGTGTTCAGCGAGGTCTAAATGACCAGAATCATTATATTCGGGAGTTTTTGGGAAATATAAAATGGAAGTTGTATTTTGCAGGGGAAAGGTACGGCCCTGGACAAATTTTTGAAAACCCAAAAATGGACAAAATGACCCCCCTATAACTTTTGAAAATGACTATATATCTGGTGTTCCAGTGTCACACTCTTGCTCAGGAGCCCAAACTTAGTGGATTTGCTTAATTTCAAGCCATCTCATGAATTTCCGTGACCATCTTCTGAGGTCGTCAAAAACCCAAAAATGAAGGGCGAAGGGTTATATAAGGAAATTGCTGCATTTTGCTTATTTCGCTTATATCTTTGCGCGTTTTGAAGATAAATCAATTCTGATTTTATATTCGTGTTCAGCGAGGTCTAAATGACCAGAATCATTATATTCGGGTGTTTTTGGGAAATATAAAATGGAAGTTGTATTTTGCCGGGGAAAGGTTCGGCCCTGGACAACTTTTTGAAAACGCAAAAATGGACAAAATGACCCCCCTATAACTTTTGAAAATGACTTTATATCTGGTGTTCCAGTGTCTTACTCTTGCTCAGGAGCCCAAATTTAGTGGATTTGCTTAATTTCAGGTCATCTCATGAATTTCCGTGACCATCTTTTGAGGTCGTCAAAAAGCCAAAAATGAAGGGCTAAGGGTTATATAAGAAATTGCTTATTTTGCTTATATCTTTGCGCGTTTTGAAGATAAATCAATTCTGATTTATATTCGTGTTCTGCGAGGTCTAAATGACCAGAATCATTATATTCGGGTGTTTTTGGGAAATATAAAATGGAAGTTGTATTTTTCCGGGGAAAGGTTCGGCCCTGGACAACTTTATGAAAACGCAAAAATGGACAAAATGACCCCCCTATAACTTTTGAAAATGACTATATATCTGGTGTTCCAGTGTCACACTCTTGCTCAGGAGCCCAAATTTAGTGGATTTGCTTAATTCCAAGTCATCTCATGAATTTCCGTGACCATCTTCTGAGGTCCTCAAAAACCCCAAAATAAAGGGCTAAGGGTTATATAAGGAAATTGCTGCATTTTGCTTATTTTGCTTATATCTTTGCGCGTTTTGAAGATAAATCAATTCTGATTTTATATTCGTGTTCAGCGAGGTCTAAATGACCAGAATCATTATATTCGGGTGTTTTTGGGAAATATGAAATGGAAGTTGTATTTTGCCGGGGAAAGGTTCGGCCCTGGACAAATTTTTGAAAACCCAAAAATGGACAAAATGACCCCCCTATAACTTTTGAAAATGACTATATATCTGGTGTTCCAGTGTCACACTCTTGCTCAGGAGCCCAAACTTAGTGGATTTGCTTAATTTCAAGCCATCTCATGAATTTCCGTGACCATCTTCTGAGGTCGTCAAAAACCCAAAAATGAAGGGCGAAGGGTTATATAAGGAAATTGCTGCATTTTGCTTATTTCGCTTATATCTTTGCGCGTTTTGAAGATAAATCAATTCTGATTTTATATTCGTGTTCAGCGAGGTCTAAATGACCAGAATCATTATATTCGGGAGTTTTGGGGAAATATTAAATGGAAGTTGTATTTCGCCGGGGAAAGGTTCGGCCCTGGACAAATTTTTGAAAACCCAAAAATGGACAAAATGACCCCCCTATAACTTTTGAAAATGACTATATATCTGGTGTTCCAGTGTCACACTCTTGCTCAGGAGCCCAAACTTAGTGGATTTGCTTAATTTCAAGCCATCTCATGAATTTCCGTGACCATCTTCTGAGGTCGTCAAAAACCCAAAAATGAAGGGCGAAGGGTTATATAAGGAAATTGCTGCATTTTGCTTATTTCGCTTATATCTTTGCGCGTTTTGAAGATAAATCAATTCTGATTTTATATTCGTGTTCAGCGAGGTCTAAATGACCAGAATCATTATATTCGGGTGTTTTTGGGAAATATGAAATGGAAGTTGTATTTTGCCGGGGAAAGGTTCGGCCCTGGACAAATTTTTGAAAACCCAAAAATGGACAAAATGACCCCCCTATAACTTTTGAAAATGACTATATATCTGGTGTTCCAGTGTCACACTCTTGCTCAGGAGCCCAAATTTAGTGGATTTGCTTAATTCCAAGTCATCTCATGAATTTCCGTGACCATCTTCTGAGGTCGTCAAAAACCCAAAAATGAAGGGCGAAGGGTTATATAAGGAAATTGCTGCATATTGCTTATTTCGCTTATATCTTTGCGCGTTTTGAAGATAAATCAATTCTGATTTTATATTCGTGTTCAGCGAGGTCTAAATGACCAGAATCATTATATTCGGGTGTTTTTGGGAAATATAAAATGGAAGTTGTATTTTGGCGGGGAAAGGTTCGGCCCTGGACAAATTTTTGAAAACCCAAAAATGGACAAAATGACCCCCCTATAACTTTTGAAAATGACTATATATCTGGTGTTCCAGTGTCACACTCTTGCTCAGGAGCCCAAATTTAGTGGATTTGCTTAATTCCAAGTCATCTCATGAATTTCCGTGACCATCTTCTGAGGTCGTCAAAAACCCAAAAATGAAGGGCGAAGGGTTATATAAGGAAATTGCTGCATTTTGCTTATTTCGCTTATATCTTTGCGCGTTTTGAAGATAAATCAATTCTGATTTTATATTCGTGTTCAGCGAGGTCTAAATGACCAGAATCATTATATTCGGGTGTTTTTGGGAAATATAGAATGGAAGTTGTATTTTGCCGGGGAAAGGTTCGGCCCTGGACAAATTTTTGAAAACCCAAAAATGGACAAAATGACCCCCCTATAACTTTTGAAAATGACTATATATCTGGTGTTCCAGTGTCACACTCTTGCTCAGGAGCCCAAATTTAGTGGATTTGCTTAATTTCAGGTCATCTCATGAATTTCGGTGGCCATCTTTTGAGGTCGTCAAAAACCCAAAAATGAAGGGCTAAGGGTTATATAATGAAATTGCTTATTTTGCTTATTTCTTTGCGCGTTTTGAAGATAAATCAATTCTGATTTTATATTCGTGTTCAGCGAGGTCTTAATGACCAGAATCATTATATTCGGGTGTTTTTGGGAAATATGAAATGGAAGTTGTATTTTGCCGGGGAAAGGTTCGGCCCTGGACTAATTTTTGAAAACGCAAAAATGGACAAAATGACCCCCCTATAACTTTTGAAAATGACTATATATCTGGTGTTCCAGTGTCACACTCTTGCTCAGGAGCCCAAATTTAGTGGATTTGCTTAATTCCAGGTCATCTCATAAATTTCGGTGGCCATCTTTTGAGGTCCTCAAAAACCCAAAAATGAAGGGCTAAGGGTTATATAATGAAATTGCTTATTTTGCTTATTTCTTTGCGCGTTTTGAAGATAAATCAATTCTGATTTTATATTCGTGTTCTGCGAGGTCTAAATGACCAGAATCATTATATTCGGGTGTTTTTGGGAAATATAAAATGGAAGTTGTATTTTTCCGGGGAAAGGTTCGGCCCTGGACAAATTTTTGAAAACCCAAAAATGGACAAAATGACCCTCCTATAACTTTTGAAAATGACTATATATCTGGTGTTCCAGTGTCACACTCTTGCTCAGGAGCCCAAATTTAGTGGATTTGCTTAATTCCAAGTCATCTCATGAATCTCCGTGACCATCTTCTGAGGTCCTCAAAAACCCAAAAATGAAGGGCGAAGGGTTATATAAGGAAATTGCTGCATTTTGCTTATTTTGCTTATATCTTTGCGCGTTTTGCAGATAAATCCATTCTGATTTTATATTCGTGTTCAGCGAGTCTAAATGACCAGAATCATTATATTCGGGTGTTTTTGGGAAATATAAAATGGAAGTTGTATTTTGCCGGGGAAAGGTTCGGCCCTGGACAAGTTTTTGAAAACCCAAAAATGGACAAAATGACTCCCCTTTAACTTTTGAAAATGACTATATATCTGGTGTTCCAGTGTCACACTCTTGCTCAGGAGCCCAAATTTAGTGGATTTGCTTAATTCCAGTTCATCTCATGAATTTCGGTGGCCATCTTTTGAGGTCCTCAAAAACCCAAAAATGAAGGGCTAAGGGTTATATAATGAAATTGCTTATTTTGCTTATTTCTTTGCGCGTTTTGAAGATAAATCATTCTGATTTTATATTCGTGTTCAGCGAGGTCTAAATTACCAGAATCCTTATATTCGGGTTTTTTTGGGAAATATAAATGGAAGTTGTATTTTGGCGGGGAAAGGTTCGGCCCTGGACAAATTTTTGAAAACCCAAAAATGGACAAAATGACCCCCCTATAACTTTTTAAAATGACTATATATCTGGTGTTCCAGTGTCACACTCTTGCTCAGGAGCCCAAATTTAGTGGATTTGCTTAATTCCAGGTCATCTCATGAATTTCGGTGGCCATCTTTTGAGGTCCTCAAAAACCTAAAAATGAAGGGCTAAGGGTTATATAAGGAAATTGCTGCAAATTGCTTATATCTTTGCGCGTTTTGAAGATAAATCAATTCTGATTTTATATTCGTGTTCATCGAGGTCTAAATGACCAGAATCATTATATTCGGGTGTTTTTGGGAAATATAAAATGGAAGTTGTATTTTGCCGGGGAAAGGTTCGGCCCTGGACAAATTTTTGAAAACCCAAAAATGGACAAAATGACCCCCCTATAACTTTTGAAAATGACTATATATCTGGTGTTCCAGTGTCACACTCTTGCTCAGGAGCCCAAATTTAGTGGATTTGCTTAATTCCAGGTCATCTCATGAATTTCCGTGACCATCTTCTGAGGTCGTCAAAAACCCAAAAATGAAGGGCGAAGGGTTATATAGGGAAATTGCTGCATTTTGCTTATTTCGCTTATATCTTTGCGCGTTTTGAAGATAAATCCATTCTGATTTTATATTCGTGTTCAGCGAGGTCTAAATGACCAGAATCATTATATTCGGGTGTTTTTGGGAAATATAAATTGGAAGTTGTATTTTGCCGGGGAAGGGTTCGGTCGTGGACAAATTTTTGAAAACGCAAAAATGGACAAAATGACCCCCTATAACTTTTGAAAATGACTATATATCTGGTGTTCCAGTGTCACACTCTTGCTCAGGAGCCCAAATTTAGTGGATTTGCTTAATTTCAAGTCATCTCATGAATTTCCGTGACCATCTTCTGAGGTCGTCAAAAACCCAAAAATGAAGGGCGAAGGGTTATATAAGGAAATTGCTGCATTTTGCTTATTTCGCTTATATCTTTGCGCGTTTTGAAGATAAATCCATTCTGATTTTATATTCGTGTTCAGCGAGGTCTAAATGACCAGAATCATTATATTCGGGTGTTTTTGGGAAATATAAAATGGAAGTTGTATTTTGGCGGGGAAGGGTTCGGCCCTGGACAAATTTTTGAAAATCGAAAAATGGACAAAATGACCCCCCTATAACTTTTTAAAATGCCTATATATCTTGTGTTCCGGTGTCACACTCTTGCTCAGGAGCCCAAATTTAGTGGATTTGCTTAATTCCAGGTCATCTCATGAATTTCCGTGACCATCTTTTGAGGTCGTCAAAAACCCCAAAATGAAGGGCTAAGGGTTATATAAGGAAATTGCTGCATTTTGCTTATTTTGCTTATATCTTTGCTCGTTTTGAAGATAAATCCATTCTGATTTTATATTCGT
Source organism: Oxytricha trifallax (assembly GCA_000711775.1). NCBI lineage: Eukaryota > Ciliophora > Spirotrichea > Sporadotrichida > Oxytrichidae > Oxytricha > Oxytricha trifallax. Next base: position 11,800 of record ARYC01003208.1, on the reverse strand, counting down.
GTTCAGCGAGGTCTAAATGACCAGAATCATTATATTCGGGTGTTTTTGGGAAATATAAATGGAAGTTGTATTTTCCGGGGAAAGGTTCGGCCCTGGACAAATTTTTGAAAAAGCCAAAAATGGACAAAATGACCCCCCTATATCTTTTGAAAATTACTATATATCTGGTGTTCCAGTGTCACACTCTTGCTCAGGAGCCCAAATTTAGTGGATTTGCTTAATTTCAGGTCATCTCATGAATTTCCGTGACCATCTTCTGAGGTCGTCAAAAACCCAAAAATGAAGGGCGAAGGGTTATATAAGGAAATTGCTGCATTTTGCTTATTTTGCTTATATCTTTGCGCGTTTTGAAGATAAATCCATTCTGATTTTATATTCGTGTTCAGCGAGGTCTAAATGACTTGAATCATTATATTCGGGTGTTTTTGGGAAATATTAAATGGAAGTTGTATTTTGCCGGGGGAAGGTTCGGCCCTGGACAAATTTTTGAAAACCGAAAAATGGACAAAATGACCCCCCTATAACTTTTGAAAATGACTATATATCTGGTGTTCCAGTGTCACACTCTTGCTCAGGAGCCCAAATTTAGTGGATTTGCTTAATTCCAAGTCATCTCATGAATTTCCGTGACCATCTTCTGAGGTCGTCAAAAACCCAAAAATGAAGGGCGAAGGGTTATATAGGGAAATTGCTGCATTTTGCTTATTTCGCTTATATCTTTGCGCGTTTTGAAGATAAATCCATTCTGATTTTATATTCGTGTTCAGCGAGGTCTAAATGACCAGAATCATTATATTCGGGTGTTTTTGGGAAATATTAAATGGAAGTTGTATTTTGCCGGGGAAAGGTTCGGCCCTGGACAAATTTTTGAAAACGCAAAAATGGACAAAATGACTCCCCTTTAACTTTTGAAAATGACTATATATCTGGTGTTCCAGTGTCACACTCTTGCTCAGGAGCCCAAATTTAGTGGATTTGCTTAATTCCAAGTCATCTCATGAATTTCCGTGACCATCTTCTGAGGTCGTCAAAAACCCAAAAATGAAGGGCGAAGGGTTATATAGGGAAATTGCTGCATTTTGCTTATTTCGCTTATATCTTTGCGCGTTTTGAAGATAAATCCATTCTGATTTTATATTCGTGTTCAGCGAGGTCTAAATGACCAGAATCATTATATTCGGGTGTTTTTGGGAAATATGAATGGAAGTTGTATTTTCCGGGGAAAGGTTCGGCCCTGGACAAATTTTTGAAAACCCAAAAATGGACAAAATGAGCCCCCTATATCTTTTGAAAATTACTATATATCTGGTGTTCCAGTGTCACACTCTTGCTCAGGAGCCCAAATTTAGTGGATTTGCTTAATTCCAGGTCATCTCATGAATTTCCGTGACATCTTCTGAGGTCGTCAAAAACCCAAAAATGAAGGGCGAAGGGTTATATAAGGAAATTGCTGCATTTTGCTTATTTTGCTTATATCTTTGCGCGTTTTGAAGATAAATCCATTCTGATTTTATATTCGTGTTCAGCGAGGTCTTAATGACCAGAATCATTATATTCGGGTGTTTTTGGGAAATATAAAATGGAAGTTGTATTTTGGCGGGGAAAGGTTCGGCCCTGGACTAATTTTTGAAAACCCAAAAATGGACAAAATGACCCCCCTATAACTTTTTAAAATGACTATATATCTGGTGTTCCAGTGTCACACTCTTGCTCAGGAGCCCAAATTTAGTGGATTTGCTTAATTTCAGGTCATCTCATGAATTTCCGTGACCATCTTCTGAGGTCGTCAAAAACCCAAAAATGAAGGGCGAAGGGTTATATAAGGAAATTGCTGCATTTTGCTTATTTCGCTTATATCTTTGCGCGTTTTGAAGATAAATCCATTCTGATTTTATATTCGTGTTCAGCGAGGTCTAAATGACCAGAATCATTATATTCGGGTGTTTTTGGGAAATATTGAATGGAAGTTGTATTTTGCCGGGGAAAGGTTCGGCCCTGGACAAATTTTTGAAAACCCAAAAATGGACAAAATGAGCCCCCTATAACTTTTGAAAATGACTATATATCTGGTGTTCCGGTGTCACACTCTTGCTCAGGAGCCCAAATTTAGTGGATTTGCTTAATTCCAAGTCATCTCATGAATTTCCGTGACCATCTTCTGAGGTCGTCAAAAACCCCAAAATGAAGGGCTAAGGGTTATATAAGGAAATTGCTGCATTTTGCTTATTTTGCTTATATCTTTGCTCGTTTTGAAGATAAATCCATTCTGATTTTATATTCGTGTTCAGCGAGGTCTAAATGACCAGAATCATTATATTCGGGTGTTTTTGGGAAATATAAAATGGAAGTTGTATTTTGCCGGGGAAAGGTTCGGCCCTGGACAAGTTTTTGAAAACGCAAAAATGGACAAAATGACTCCCCTTTAACTTTTGAAAATGACTATATATCTGGTGTTCCAGTGTCACACTCTTGCTCAGGAGCCCAAATTTAGTGGATTTGCTTAATTCCAAGTCATCTCATGAATTTCCGTGACCATCTTCTGAGGTCGTCAAAAACCCAAAAATGAAGGGCGAAGGGTTATATAGGGAAATTGCTGCATTTTGCTTATTTCGCTTATATCTTTGCGCGTTTTGAAGATAAATCCATTCTGATTTTATATTCGTGTTCAGCGAGGTCTAAATGACCAGAATCATTATATTCGGGTGTTTTTGGGAAATATTAAATGGAAGTTGTATTTTGCCGGGGAAAGGTTCGGCCCTGGACAACTTTTTGAAAACGCAAAAATGGACAAAATGACCCCCCTATAACTTTTGAAAATGACTATATATCTGGTGTTCCAGTGTCACACTCTTGCTCAGGAGCCCAAATTTAGTGGATTTGCTTAATTTCAAGTCATCTCATGAATTTCCGTGACCATCTTCTGAGGTCGTCAAAAACCCAAAAATGAAGGGCGAAGGGTTATATAAGGAAATTGCTGCATTTTGCTTATTTTGCTTATATCTTTGCGCGTTTTGAAGATAAATCCATTCTGATTTTATATTCGTGTTCAGCGAGGTCTAAATGACCAGAATCATTATATTCGGGAGTTTTTGGGAAATATAAAATGGAAGTTGTATTTTGCCGGGGAAAGGTTCGGCCCTGGACAAATTTTTGAAAAGGCGAAAATGGACAAAATGATCCCCCTATAACTTTTGCAAATGATTATATATTTGTTGTTCTGTTGTCACACTCTTGCTCAGGAGCCCAAATTTAGTGGATTTGCTTAATTCCAGGTCATCTCATGAATTTCTGTGACCATCTTTTGAGGTCCTCAAAAACCCAAAAATGAAGGGCGAAGGGTTATATAAGGAAATTGCTGCATTTTGCTTATTTCGCTTATATCTTTGCGCGTTTTGAAGATAAATCCATTCTGATTTTATATTCGTGTTCAGCGAGGTCTAAATGACCAGAATCATTATATTCGGGTGTTTTTGGGAAATATAAAATGGAAGTTGTATTTTGGCGGGGAAAGGTTAGGCCCTGGACAAATTTTTGAAAACCCAAAAATGGACAAAATGACCCCCCTATAACTTTTTAAAATGACTATATATCTCGTGTTCCAGTGTCACACTCTTGCTCAGGAGCCCAAATTTAGTGGATTTGCTTAATTCCAGGTCATCTCATGAATTTCCGTGACCATCTTCTGAGGTCGTCAAAAACCCAAAAATGAAGGGCGAAGGGTTATATAAGGAAATTGCTGCATTTTGCTTATTTCGCTTATATCTTTGCGCGTTTTGAAGATAAATCCATTCTGATTTTATATTCGTGTTCAGCGAGGTCTAAATGACCAGAATCATTATATTCGGGAGTTTTGGGGAAATATTAAATGGAAGTTGTATTTCGCCGGGGAAAGGTTCGGCCCTGGACAAATTTTTGAAAACCCAAAAATGGACAAAATGACCCCCCTATAACTTTTGAAAATGACTATATATCTGGTGTTCCAGTGTCACACTCTTGCTCAGGAGCCCAAACTTAGTGGATTTGCTTAATTTCAAGCCATCTCATGAATTTCCGTGACCATCTTCTGAGGTCGTCAAAAACCCAAAAATGAAGGGCGAAGGGTTATATAAGGAAATTGCTGCATTTTGCTTATTTCGCTTATATCTTTGCGCGTTTTGAAGATAAATCAATTCTGATTTATATTCGTGTTCAGCGAGGTCTAAATGACCAGAATCATTATATTCGGGAGTTTTGGGGAAATATTAAATGGAAGTTGTATTTCGCCGGGGAAAGGTTCGGCCCTGGACAAATTTTTGAAAACCCAAAAATGGACAAAATGACCCCCCTATAAACTTTTGAAAATGACTATATATCTGGTGTTCCAGTGTCACACTCTTGCTCAGGAGCCCAAATTTAGTGGATTTGCTTAATTCCAAGTCATCTCATGAATTTCCGTGACCATCTTCTGAGGTCGTCAAAAACCCAAAAATGAAGGGCGAAGGGTTATATAGGGAAATTGCTGCATTTTGCTTATTTCGCTTATATCTTTGCGCGTTTTGAAGATAAATCCATTCTGATTTTATATTCGTGTTCAGCGAGGTCTAAATGACCAGAATCATTATATTCGGGTGTTTTTGGGAAATATAAAATGGAAGTTGTATTTTGCCGGGGAAAGGTTCGGCCGTGGACAAATTTTTGAAAACGCAAAAATGGACAAAATGACCCCCCTATAACTTTTGAAAATGACTATATATCTGGTGTTCCGGTGTCACACTCTTGGTCAGGAGCCCAAATTTAGTGGATTTGCTTAATTTCAGGTCATCTCATGAATTTCCGTGACCATCTTTTGATGTCGTCAAAAACCCAAAAATGAAGGGCTAAGGGTATATAAGGAAATTGCTGCATTTTGCTTATTTTGCTTATATCTTTGCGCGTTTTGAAGATAAATCAATTCTGATTTTATATTCGTGTTCAGCGAGGTCTAAATGACCAGAATCATTATATTCGGGTGTTTTTGGGAAATATGGAATGGAAGTTGTATTTTGCCGGGGAAAGGTTCGGCCCTGGACAAATTTTTGAAAACGCAAAAATGGACAAAATGAGCCCCCTATAACTTTTGAAAATGACTATATATCTGGTGTTCCGGTGTCACACTCTTGCTCAGGAGCCCAAATTTAGTGGATTTGCTTAATTTCAAGTCATCTCATGAATTTCCGTGACCATCTTCTGAGGTCGTCAAAAACCCAAAAATGAAGGGCGAAGGGTTATATAAGGAAATTGCTGCATTTTGCTTATTTCGCTTATATCTTTGCGCGTTTTGAAGATAAATCCATTCTGATTTTATATTCGTGTTCAGCGAGGTCTAAATGACCAGAATCATTATATTCGGGTGTTTTTGGGAAATATAAAATGGAAGTTGTATTTTGCCGGGGAAAGGTTCGGCCCTGGACAATTTTTTGAAAACTAAAAAATGGACAAAATGACCCCTCTATAACTTTTTAAAATGACTATATATCTGGTGTTCCAGTGTCACACTCTTGCTCTGGAGCCCAAATTTAGTGGATTTGCTTAATTCCAAGTCATCTCATGAATTTCCGTGACCATCTTCTGAGGTCGTCAAAAACCCCAAAATGAAGGGCTAAGGGTTATATAAGGAAATTGCTGCATTTTGCTTATTTTGCTTATATCTTTGCTCGTTTTGAAGATAAATCCATTCTGATTTTATATTCGTGTTCAGCGAGGTCTAAATGACCAGAATCATTATATTCGGGTGTTTTTGGGAAATATAAAATGGAAGTTGTATTTTGCTTTGGAAAGGTTCGGCCCTGGACAAATTTTTGAACAAGCCAAAAATGGACAAAATGACCCCCCTATAACTTTTGAAAATGACTATATATCTGGTGTTCCAGTGTCACACTCTTGCTCAGGACCAAATTTAGTGGATTTGCTTAATTTCAAGTCATCTCATGAATTTCCGTGACCATCTTCTGAGGTCGTCAAAAACCCAAAAATGAAGGGCGAAGGGTTATATAGGGAAATTGCTGCATTTTGCTTATTTCGCTTATATCTTTGCGCGTTTTGAAGATAAATCCATTCTGATTTTATATTCGTGTTCAGCGAGGTCTAAATGACCAGAATCATTATATTCGGGTGTTTTTGGGAAATATAAAATGGAAGTTGTATTTTGTCGGGGAAAGGTTCGGCCCTGGACAATTTTTTGAAAACTCAAAAATTGTCAAAATGACCCCTCTATAACTTTTTAAAATGACTATATATCTGGTGTTCCAGTGTCACACTCTTGCTCTGGAGCCCAAATTTAGTGGATTTGCTTAATTCCAGGTCATCTCATGAATTTCCGTGACCATCTTCTGAGGTCGTCAAAAACCCAAAAATGAAGGGCGAAGGGTTATATAAGGAAATTGCTGCATCTTGCTTATTTTGCTTATATCTTTGCGCGTTTTGAAGATAAATCCATTCTGATTTTATATTCGTGTTCAGCGAGGTCTAAATGACCAGAATCATTATATTCGGGTGTTTTTTGGAAATATAAAATGGAAGTTGTATTTTGCCGGGGAAAGGTTCTGCCCTGGACAATTTTTTGAAAACGCAAAAATGGACAAAATGACCCCCCTATAACTTTTGAAAATGACTATATATCTGGTGTTCCAGTGTTACACTCTTGCTCAGGAGCCCAAATTTAGTGGATTTGCTTAATTCCAAGTCATCTCATGAATTTCCGTGACCATCTTCTGAGGTCGTCAAAAACCCAAAAATGAAGGGCGAAGGGTTATATAGGGAAATTGCTGCATTTTGCTTATTTTGCTTATATCTTTGCGCGTTTTGAAGATAAATCCATTCTGATTTTATATTCGTGTTCAGCGAGGTCTAAATGACCAGAATCATTATATTCGGGTGTTTTTGGAAAATTTAAAATGGAAGTTGTATTTTGGCGGGGAAAGGTTCGGCCCTGGACAAATTTTTGAAAACCCAAAAATGGACAAAATGACCCCCCTATAACTTTTGAAAATGACTATATATCTGGTGTTCCAGTGTCACACTCTTGCTCAGGAGCCCAAACTTAGTGGATTTGCTTAATTTCAAGCCATCTCATGAATTTCCGTGACCATCTTCTGAGGTCGTCAAAAACCCAAAAATGAAGGGCGAAGGGTTATATAAGGAAATTGCTGCATTTTGCTTATTTCGCTTATATCTTTGCGCGTTTTGAAGATAAATCAATTCTGATTTTATATTCGTGTTCAGCGAGGTCTTAATGACAAGAATCATTATATTCGGGTGTTTTGGGGAAATATAAAATGGAAGTTGTATTTTGCCGGGGAAAGATTCGGCCCTGGACTAATTTTTGAAAACCCAAAAATGGACAAAATGACCCCCCTATAACTTTTGAAAATGACTATATATCTGGTGTTCCAGTGTCACACTCTTGCTCAGGAGCCCAAACTTAGTGGATTTGCTTAATTTCAAGCCATCTCATGAATTTCCGTGACCATCTTCTGAGGTCGTCAAAAACCCAAAAATGAAGGGCGAAGGGTTATATAAGGAAATTGCTGCATTTTGCTTATTTCGCTTATATCTTTGCGCGTTTTGAAGATAAATCAATTCTGATTTTATATTCGTGTTCAGCGAGGTCTAAATGACCAGAATCATTATATTCGGGTGTTTTTGGGAAATATTGAATGGAAGTTGTATTTTGCCGGGGAAAGGTTCGGCCCTGGACAAATTTTTGAAAACCCAAAAATGGACAAAATGACCCCCCTATAACTTTTGAAAATGACTATATATCTGGTGTTCCAGTGTCACACTCTTGCTCAGGAGCCCAAACTTAGTGGATTTGCTTAATTTCAAGCCATCTCATGAATTTCCGTGACCATCTTCTGAGGTCGTCAAAAACCCAAAAATGAAGGGCGAAGGGTTATATAAGGAAATTGCTGCATTTTGCTTATTTCGCTTATATCTTTGCGCGTTTTGAAGATAAATCAATTCTGATTTTATATTCGTGTTCAGCGAGGTCTAATGACCAGAATCATTATATTCGGGAGTTTTTGGGAAATATTAAATGGAAGTTGTATTTTGCCGGGGAAAGGTTCGGCCCTGGACAAATTTTTGAAAACCCAAAAATGGACAAAATGACCCCCCTATAACTTTTGAAAATGACTATATGTCTGGTGTTCCAGTGTCACACTCTTGCTCAGGAGCCCAAATTTAGTGGATTTGCTTAATTTCAGGTCATCTCGTGAATTTCCGTGACCATCTTCTGAGGTCGTCAAAAACCCAAAAATGAAGGGCGAAGGGTTATATAAGGAAATTGCTGCATTTTGCTTATTTTGCTTATATCTTTGCGCGTTTTGAAGATAAATCAATTCTGATTTTATATTCGTGTTCAGCGAGGTCTAAATGACCAGAATCATTATATTCGGGTGTTTTTGGGAAATATGGAATGGAAGTTGTATTTTGCCGGGGAAAGGTTCGGCCGTGGACAAATTTTTGAAAACGCAAAAATGGACAAAATGAGCCCCCTATAACTTTTGAAAATGACTATATATCTGGTGTTCCAGTGTCACACTCTTGCTCAGGAGCCCAAATTTAGTGGATTTGCTTAATTCCAGGTCATCTCATTTATTTCCGTGACCATCTTTTGAGGTCGTCAAAAACCCAAAAATGAAGGGCGAAGGGTTATATAAGGAAATTGCTGCATCTTGCTTATTTTGCTTATATCTTTGCGCGTTTTGAAATATCTCTCTTTTATTTTCTATTCGTGTTTTGCGATTTTTAAATATTAGAATTATTATATTTTGGTGTTTCTTGTAAATCTACTATGGAAGTTGTATTTTTCCGGGGTTAGGTTCGGCTTTGTATATATTTTTGATAAGTTATAAATTTAGTATATGATATTCCTATCACTTTTTTAAGTTCTATATATCTGGTGTTCTTTTTAACTTTTGTTCATGATCCTAAATTTAGTGGATTTCTTAATTCCTATTTATCTCTTGAATTTTTTTATTATCTTCAGGTCTTATATATTTTAATTTGTTTGTCGATGTGTTATATAAGGAAATTTTTGCATCTTGTTTATTTCGCTTAATTTGTGTTTTTTGTGGATAAATCATTTTTATTTTATATTCGTGTTCAGCTTTTTCTTAATGATTATTATCATTATATTGGGTTGTTTTTGGGAAATATAAAATGGAATTTGTATTTTGCCGGAACGGTTCGGTCTTGGACAACTTTTTGTAAATTCAAAAATGTAGAAAATTATTCCTCTATAACTTTTTAAAATGATTATATATTTGGTGTTCCAGTGTTACATTCTTTCAGAGCATATTTAGTTGATTTGCTTAATTAATTTTTCTCATTAATTTTGTGTTATGTCGAGTTTGTTTTAAATCAATTTTGAATGTCGAAGTTTGTATAGGGATATCTGCATTGCTTGTTTCGCTTACTTGTGCGTTTGTGATTAATCAATTCTGATTTTATATTCGTGTTCAGCGAGGTCTAAATGACCAGAATCATTATATTCGGGTGTTTTTGGGAAATATTAAATGGAAGTTGTATTTTGCCGGGGAAAGGTTCGGCCCTGGACAAATTTTTGAAAACCCAAAAATGGACAAAATGACCCCCCTATAACTTTTGAAATGACTATATATCTGGTGTTCCAGTGTCACACTCTTGCTCAGGAGCCCAAATTTAGTGGATTTGCTTAATTCCAAGTCATCTCATGAATCTCCGTGACCATCTTCTGAGGTCCTCAAAAACCCAAAAATGAAGGGCGAAGGGTTATATAAGGAAATTGCTGCATTTTGCTTATTTTGCTTATATCTTTGGCGCGTTTTGAAGATAAATCAATTCTGATTTTATATTCGTGTTCAGCGAGGTCTAAATGACCAGAATCATTATATTCGGTTAATTTTGGGAAATATAAAATGCAAGTTGTATTTTGCCGGGGAAAGGTTCGGCCCTGGACAAATTTTTGAAAACCAAAAAATGGACAAAATGACCCCCCTATAACTTTTGAAAATGACTATATATCTGGTGTTCCAGTGTCACACTCTTGCTCAGGAGCCCAAATTTAGTGGATTTGCTTAATTCCAAGTCATCTCATGAATTTCCGTGACCATCTTCTGAGGTCCTCAAAAACCCCAAAATAAAGGGCTAAGGGTTATATAAGGAAATTGCTGCATTTTGCTTATTTTGCTTATATCTTTGCTCGTTTTGAAGATAAATCAATTCTCATTTTATATTCGTGTTCAGCGAGGTCTAAATGACCAGAATCATTATATTCGGGTGTTTTTGGGAAATATAAAATGGAAGTTGTATTTTGCCGGGGAAAGGTTCGGCCGTGGACAAATTTTTGAAAACGCAAAAATGGACAAAATGACCCCCCTATAACTTTTGAAAATGACTATATATCTGGTGTTCCAGTGTCACACTCTTGCTCAGGAGCCCAAATTTAGTGGATTTGCTTAATTCCAAGTCATCTCATGAATCTCCGTGACCATCTTCTGAGGTCCTCAAAAACCCAAAAATGAAGGGCGAAGGGTTATATAAGGAAATTGCTGCATTTTGCTTATTTCGCTTATATCTTTGCGCGTTTTGAAGATAAATCCATTCTGATTTTATATTCGTGTTCAGCGAGGTCTAAATGACCAGAATCATTATATTCGGGAGTTTTGGGGAAATATTAAATGGAAGTTGTATTTCGCCGGGGAAAGGTTCGGCCCTGGACAAATTTTTGAAAACCCAAAAATGGACAAAATGACCCCTATAACTTTTGAAAATGACTATATATCTGGTGTTCCAGTGTCACACTCTTGCTCAGGAGCCCAAACTTAGTGGATTTGCTTAATTTCAAGCCATCTCATGAATTTCCGTGACCATCTTCTGAGGTCGTCAAAAACCCAAAAATGAAGGGCGAAGGGTTATATAAGGAAATTGCTGCATTTTGCTTATTTCGCTTATATCTTTGCGCGTTTTGAAGAATTCTGTCCTTTTAATCGTATTCTGATTAGAAAATTTGCCATTTTTTAAATATTAAAATTATAATAATATTTTGAGTCCGTTGCTTAGTAAGATCAACTAAGCAACGCGTTGCTTAATTTTCAAAACTTAGCAACGCATTAATATATTAATTTTGATTAAGTTATTACAATTTAGTATATCGTATATTCAATGATCACATAATAGTTTTAAGTTCAATATAAACAACAATATTTTTAACTTTTATTCATAATACTACTATATTTAAAACAATACAGAGATTCCTATTTAACTATTAAAATTTTTTATTAACCTCACGTATTATATATTTTAATTTCTTTATAGATATATTATATCAAAATAGAATTTTAGAAACATGTTCTAAGCACCCTAAGTTGTATTTATTGTGGATAAAAAATATTTATTTAATCAACTCATGAATCACCTTTTATGCTTAATAGATTATTATATATCTATATAGAATTAACAAAAGTGAAAAAGTGAAAATAAGAATCCTGAATATTACAAAAACGCTTATTAACAGTATTACACATAATTTATTGTACTCAATTATAATTTTAAAAGTTAGTTAAAGGATTATTAATACAATAAATTTTTTAAAGATAATTAATGATTATTTCATAAAACTAGTATTATCATTATTTCAAAGAATATTTATGATTAAAGGGATTAAATAATTTTTATAATTAATATTGTCTTATGTCGAGTATATTTTAAATAAATTTTAAATATAGAAGTTTGTAAAAGAATATCAAAATAGCAAGTTTAACTGACTTGTAAATCAGTGATTAATCAATTCTGATTTTAT
>ARYC01003207.1:0-34966 GCA_000711775.1 Oxytricha trifallax | reverse complement strand
TCGATACAGTTGACTTAATTCAAAGCAGCTGTAAGAGAGTGAGCATAGATAAGACAACAATTTGTGCTATAGAGGGAAGAATGAATGTTTATAAATAAGTTTTAGATTTAAACGAATGAATATATTCACATATTAAATTAACCCAGAAAGGCATTTGGCTTCTCTTTCTTCTCCTCTTCTTATGGCTTGCCTGGGCCCATGTTTCTTCTCTTAGTGCCAGCACCTGCATCTATATTCATTTCATCTGGCTTTTAAACATCTTTATAAAGTCTCTTGCTAACTTCATATATTTTCTTTGACTTTCTCTCTCTGTGAACCTTTGCATTCTCTTTCATTAGGAATATACCAGTCCCAGATTTCCCTATAAAGTTTAAATCAATGCTTACTAGAGAGGTAAGGATGCTTCTTAAGCTCAGCGAGCCAGGCCTCACTTATTAGTATGCCTTGCTTCTTTTAATCTTCAGGAGAAATAGAGTAGCGTTTTTTGTGAGCTTCTTCAATGATCTCTTTGAGATAACTCTCTCTTAAAGTGCCAAGAACACCAAAGAAGAAGCTCCTTTCTGGAAGCTTGTTGGAGAGTTGTTTCTTGGTAGGAAGATAAACAACCAATTCTTCATCATTCATCGCATCCTCGTAGAGATTAGTGACTGAAATCTCTGGGTAGTTTGGTGTATCTATCAACTTTATTTCATTGTTTTTAAAGGCTTTCTTCTCATCGCAGAGTATAGCTTTTAAGAATGAAATTTTGGTACCTTCCATCGTTGGAAGGAATAAACCCACTATAGTATATGATTCAGTATATGTCACATGCTTACCATGCTGAGTGAGGTATCGATAGAGATCTTCCTTGCTTCTAAATCTTGAGATCATTTCTTAAGCTTCAACCCTCTTCATTGCAGTACTTATAGATTCCCTCCTTGTTCCTTCTCTTCTTATTGAATTTCAAATTATAATATATAGAGTTCTGGATCCTACAATTAAAAATCTTAGTATTAAATATGGGCATCTTATAGGAGGTCAACCTGGTAAGGATACGTGGAGAAAGCTGGCAGAAGCTGTATCAAACTTTAGAGATGGAGCTCCATTATTATCAATCTAGTTCCATTAAATTAGTACTAAATTTGTTTAAATTTAATTAGTACCGGTACTAAATTCGTTTAAATTTAATTGGTACCAATTTAATAGTACCAAAACTTAATTAGTACAAAGTTTTAAACTAATGAGGTTTTAATGGAAAAGTTCCAAAATGGTTCAAAATCTAATTGGTACCAGTACCAACTCAATTTTATACTTGGTTGGTACCTAAATCGAAATTATTAAGTATGAAATTAGAAAAATTATATTTATAAACTAAGCATAAATATGATCTCTAACACCTTATATTCAACCGTAATTGTTGTCGTATTAACTCCTATACAGAGTGACTATAGCCAGAATAGTTATTAGAGCTTTATAATAGAAATTTAAATTTGAATTTAAACATGGCGTCCAACTTAAATCGTAAGGCAGTTTCTCTTGGAACAGGTCAATCATTACTCAACTTTGGCTCCTCCAAGAAAAAAGAAGTAATTTATATTGAAAAGGAGGTTGAGCTAAGAGCTCTAGAGTTTGAAGCTGAGGTCTTTAAAATATAAGTTTAAAACAAGAAGTAGAGTGCAGAGATAGGAGTTTAAATATAAGTTGAATTGGTTGAGGAAGATAAGGAACAGCAACCAATTGAAAAAATTAAAACCTTTTAATGTGAAGACTGCTAAAATTTCTTCTCAACTGAGTCGAGTTTGAAGAGGCACATTAAAGAAGTACATTCTGGCAAAGCCAAGATTTATTTTAAACATGACAAAGTGGATGGAAGGTACCAATGCACAACATGCATGAAGTCTTATACTCACTCAGCCAAAGTAAAGAGGCATATGCAAAAGCACCACTTAAGTGAATTCCTAATTAAAGATAAAGAAACTTAAAAGCTTATACTGCTAAAAGGAAAAATAACTCTCTTGAGTCATAAAGAGAACAGGAGGAAAGGCTCAAGAGGCAGAAGCGTTTTGAATCAATGAATTAGCCAGCAAATGGTACTCTTGTAGCATGTCTTTAAGAGAGAGCTGTGTATATACCTGCATTGAATGCAATTGATATTGAAAGCTGTATTGAAAATTACTTGCATTTTGACTTGCCAAACAAGGCTAAGCTGATAGTGGTTGATGAGTATGCTTACAAAGTATATCCTTTCAAGTATCTCATTAAAAATGAGCAGTATCAAAATGAATTTGCAAATGAATACATAATACTGAGGGAGGCTTAGAAAAAATAGTTTAAGAACTTGCTTAGACTTGATGGAGTTATTCTTGGGCATGGCTTTGTTGCATTATGACTGAAATAGTTTGAAATGACTTTGAGAGAGTATCTCTATCATAATAGATACCCAGATGATTTAAATGAGATACTGTCAGAAATGATTAAGGGTGTTTAAGAGCTTCATGAACTTGGGTATGTACATAGAGATTTGAAGCCTGAAAATGTTATGTTAAATCTCTGTCCTTTTGAAATTGTAGTCATTGATTTCAATAGAGCAATAAGATAAGAAATTGTGACTTTGGCTAAGGTGCTTGGCACTCCAGGATACTTTCCAATCAGGGAGAAGTGGACTAATGGCTCTGTTTAATGGGATGTATGGGCAGTTGCTGCCATAATCTTTGAGTGCGATATGGAAAATATGTCTTACTTTGGAACAAAGCACGAAAAATAATCAATAAGTTTGGCTTCTAAACATATACATCAGGAAGATGTCTGCAATGAAATTAAGAAGCTTGTAGAGATGATAATCGTGAGAGCTCCAGCTTATCCAAGATAATCGCTAGAAGACATACATGAAGCACTCAAGAGAGCTAGATTCAAGAGGTACCACAAAGATAAGCAGATAAAATTTGTTTGAATTATATACAATAATACTCATTAAATATTCATTAAATTCACAAAAAACCTGCGTTTTCTCTACTAACCCATAAGACCCCAACTATACCCTACAAATCAAAGCACTTATAAACCTCACTAAGGGTTTTGGGGTTTTGATTCTCCAACTTTTTTCTTTAATTTTTCTTTGATATTTTCACTTTATCTTCAGGGTATCTTCATTGTATCTTCCTCAAAAAATAAAAAGTCAAAAATATTAGAATTAATAGCAATAATAGCAATAACAACAATAATAACAGTAATTAAATCAATCTCAAGCATTTTTATTAGTCTGGTTGAAATTTTAGAGAATTTCAAAATTTTAAATTCATCTATTTTTTTTTTTTTTATCATCATATTCTTCATTGTCATCTTCATCACTAGGTTTTTAAACTAGCAATTTTAGATAATTTGGATTTTTTCTAAAAAATCTCAGACTCATATTAATGCTTGAGATTGATTTAATTACTGTTATTATTGTTGTTGTTATTGTTACTATTGCTATTATTGCTATTAATTTTAATATTTTTTGACTTTTTATTTTTTGATGAAGATACAATGAAGATACCCTGAAGATATAGTGAAGATATCTAAGAAAAATTTTACGAAAAAAGTTGGAGACTACTACAGATACATCGCTGAGACTGCGCTAAAATACAAACTAATCAGGAAAAGTGAAAAAAATAAATAATTAATATTCTCCATGTCTGATTAGTAATTTAAAGTTGATCATTAAAATAGTTAATCTTAATTCATAATATCGACAGTTGAAAAAACATTAGTATACTAAAATATGATCATAATCTTAATTCATTGCATTTTTGATTTCTTTATAACGATCTCCTCATTTCGATTATACTAGATTAATATTATGAAAAGATAAATTGTAATAATACTATGCTTTTGTATTAAAATATTAGTGTCATATGATCGAGATGTGATGAAGGAGTTCGATTCATATGATTAGAGGCAAACTTTTATAAAAGAATTATAACTCTTAAGAGGGATCAAATATATCAAAAAGGTCAAACATTGATCATGCACCGACTTAGGGATTTGTGAATAAAATTTAGAACCGACTTAGACACCCCTATTTTTTATTTATTTTATTTACTAAAATATCAAGATACTATATAAATTTATAAATTTTTTATTAACAATCAGTCAGATTAAGTTAGTTGCGAAAAATAAATTATTAAATTATATTAAAGTAGTCATAAAAATATGAGGATTTAAAGGTATTATGAAAAATTTCGGGTGTTGACGTCCGTGCCTCCCAGCACCGTTAGGGCCTCCCACTAACGTCAGGGCCTCCCAGTATCGTCAGGTTCTCCCAAAGGGCTTCATGGCCTCCCAGCAAAAGTCATGACCTCCCAGTCACATCAGGGCCTCCCACCAACGTCAAGGCCTCCCACATTTTTTTAACAAATAACACAATGATAATTTTATAGAAATTTTAGAATTAAAAATTTTTTTTATCATTACAGTTTCATTAAAAAAAAACAACTATTTTTCCCTAAAATTTGGGTGAGTGCCCAAATACCAAACAAATAATAGAGAAAAATTACATTGGTGTATTGTTAGTAATTTTTCTCTTTTGACGAATGTATTAATTGAGGTTGAATTTATTTCAGACTCTTTTAGGAATTTGGGTAACATGCAGGTGTGTTACAAAGGAGTATAAATTAACTTTTCAACATATTTAAGAAAACAATGTCTCGTTAAATCTTCTAAGCAATATAAATGCATATTTTTATAATTAATAACCTAGGATATTGATTAATGTATACAAAAAGTATATTGCTAAATAAAATATTTATCTAATTAAATGATAATTTAACATTTTAACTTATAGTTATACAAATTATTAAAGAATTAAGGTAAAATAAAATATATTGATATATGAATTTAAACTTAATTAAATGGTAATATTGAGGACAACTAACTAATTTTTTTTCATTATTTTAAGAACTAGTATTATGAATTTTTCATTTTCAATAATTTAAAGTATAATATAAGTTACTTTTAAACTGTAAACTATCAATTTCTATTTACTGTTTCACTTGAAACTGTAACCGCAATAAACTTTCAATTATTTTGCATATATCTATATTTCCTATGATATTTGTCGTTAAAGACAGTTATCTAATCTTTAATAATCATCATTAAAATTGTACAAACTAAAAACCTTTATTTCAACTTCCTTAAAAAATACGCATATATTAATATATGTACCATAAATTTATAAAATTCGGATGTTAATTAATGAGAAATATTATTAATGTTTAAGAGATCAAAAATAATAAAAAATATTCATTAAAAATCGTTAATATAGAAATTTTTGAGAGATTAACGCTAATTATTTTAGTAATTAGTCAAGTATTTAGATTATTGTTAGTTTTAAAACAAATGATAAATGAATATAAACTTAAAATTAATGTATAACAATATAATTTTAAAAATTATAATTACTAGTTTCAGGAAAATATCAAAATTTTCTATGTTAAATTGTTTTATTATAATTGAAGATACTAACAATTAAATTTTTAAGTGTAATGTGTAAATGTAAGCAAATAAATGAAAAGGTTTAAAGTATAGATATTGTAAAAATACACTATTTTTCAAAGGATAAACCTGTGTAAAAAATAACATTATCTATAAGGATCTAAATTAGAAAACAATTTTAGAATCTAACGTATTTTAGAAATAATGTTGTAATTAAAATTTATAAATAATGATATCACTATTCTAAATATTGATCATACTTGCGATATGATTTTGAGTTCTTAAAAATAAAATTTAATAGAATATTAAGGAAATTTGGATCATTCTAGTAAATGAGAATAATTTATTAATAAAATAGATTTTTGAAAAGTCAACTTTTGAAAAATAATACTAAAATTATATTAGTGTCTTTTTAAGTTTGTATTTAAAAAGAAATTTTTATTTAAAAATTAGTATAATTTGAACTAAACTAAAGTTTAATTGAGTTATATAAAAAGATTTTATTATCTTTATTATATTAACTTTTGGGAGGCTATGATGCTTCTGGGAGGTCCTCACTTTTGATGGGAGGCCCTGACGTTGCTGGGAGGCACGGCCGTCACCCCCTCTCTGGGAGGCCATGACGTTGGTGGGAGGCCCTGACGGTGCTGGGAGGCACGGACGTCAACACCCAAAATTTCTAAACTAAACTAATTCATCTCTGCTCTAAACATTAATTTCTAAAATCTCTGTAATATTTTTTTTAAAGTATAAAGATAAAAAAGCTTATATAAACTCCAAATAAAGGTTTAGTTAACATACTTTATTTTGAATTTACATAGGTTTCTTCATAATTTAGTCTTAGAAATTTAAAGTTCTATAGATATTGATTAATAAATTAATTTAATTTATTATAATTTGCAAAAATATGGCCGACTTCCAGCTTTATAATTATGATAAAATTTGCATTACAATTTCTTGACTATTTTACCTGAATAAAGAGTTTTAATGTGAAATCCTCTTCTAACTAATGTTTTTTAATCTTAGAATGAGATGTGAAATTTAAACTTGCATATTGCTGAAATTATGAAGAAGTAATAAATAATAAATACAAAAAAGTAGTTGCACTCTAAGTGAAAAATATAAAACAATATTTAAAGATTAATATATTTTGATATAAAAAGTAAGTATAAACTGAAGGTCAGGATATTGTAATAATTAATATATATTTAATTAGTATTAAAGATGTTCAAGTAATTGACAAGACTGTGAATCCAATGCAAGCATCGACTTCACAAAGTAAGCATTTTTTCTCTGGAGATTCTTCATTTACATTGTAATTGAACATTTTTACTCATTAGTACACGAGGGCTGCTCGACTGAAGGACACTTATCAGAGTAAGGTCGCATATGTGAGGCCATCTCATCACTGCTAATTATTACAAGGGAGGTGGAGAGGACCATGATCATTCGTCGGTATTAACCATTGGCGGGTCTGGGGTTCGAACCAGGTGTCCTCTCCAGTTGGGCAAGCTGACACCCACCTGCCCACCTGACTCTGATCTGTATTTTGATATATTTAATATTATAAGTTACACATCAAATAATTTTCTTTAGATTCATAATAAACTTTTTGTTTTAGATAATAAATTGCAAAATTCAAGTTTTTACTATCAAAGATCAAATCTTTTACTGTGTTTAACGTAGTTTTACATAAATGAAACGATTCTGGTCATTAAGACTAGTCAGAGCACGAATCATGAATAATTAATGCTTTATCATAAAAGAAAGTTGAGTTTAGACAATTTATATCTTTTACAGGATTTCATAATGTCGTATGTTCAATATAAATAATGTTATAGTTCTCTAGGCATGGGGTTAAGATCACGGAAATTCTTGAGGTGTCCTGGAATTAAGCAAGTTTACTAAATTTGGGTTCTGAGAAAGAGTGTTACATCAGAAAGCAAGTTAAATAGTAATTTTTTAATAGATTTGTAATGATCTCATTTTTATTTTCTTCTCTCTTCTCTATTTACCCATAACTTAACTTTTGAGATTTTGCTCCCTTTCTTCAAGATATATTTTTATTTCTAATAGCGATATACTCTTAAATATTTTCTTAAAAGCTTAAATAATTCTATATAAAAATAAAAGATAGTCTTTGTAATGGTATTAATATGTAAATTTTTCGAATTTATTAAGATAATAACCAAAATAGAAAATTGAGAACTAAATTTTATAATGAAGTGAATAAATAATCTGAAAAGTCAAAATCAATTTTAATTGCCTCAATACATTTTTGTTTATTATAAACATTCATTGATTAAATATGGACGGCTGATGAAGTATTTGAGCTATTATTAGTTTGTAATATTTGGAAATAGAATTAATTATTTGAACTGATATATTAAATACTTTTAGTTAAAGCCAATTAGTAAACGTGAGATATATGAAATAAAAAATCTTTAATTTATTTACTAAGATTTTTAGCATTATAAACGTATATAAATACACGAATTGATTGTTTTTAAGACAAATTTTATTTGTAAAGATGATATTTGCACCTTAGAATTTTCTTATATGAATTTACTAAAGTGCTTACTCTTGGAATGACTCATTACCCCCTCGAACAACAAAGAAAAGTTTTCTCAAAACAAAGATATTTGTGATTTACTATTCGATATAGATGATTAAATATCCTAGACTCAATTTTTTAAATTATTAAATCAGTAAAACCCAATTTTTAGAGGAATACAGACTTTGCGATTGTTTTATTTGATGATTTGTTACTGCTACCTCTTCTAGATTTTTAGTACTTGATATTCAGGAACTAATTAATCATAAATTAGGTTTTCTTTATAGAGCTTTTATTCAATCATAAAGTCATCCACATTCTAAAATATCTAATTAGAAGTTTCATCATCAAGTGCTTCTCTTCATATACATTAATGGAAAATAAGCTAAAAGATGGCACAACATTCCCACTTTTTATTTAGATTTTTGGTTTGGTATATTTTGCTTTCTTTCCAATTTCTTGGGGTTTCATGAAAACCTTTCTATAAAGATGAGGTTTTCAAATTTAAAGTGAGTGTTTTGACGAAGGAAGTGAGTGAGTAAGGACCATTTAAAGATTACAAGGGCTTCATAGAACAGTGCTGTTTTACTTCGAAATTTTTTTAATTTTGTTTGAAGGGATTTCTCTTTTCCTTTGGAGCAAATGATAAATCAATAATACTATTTTTGAGCAGCCATAACTTGTCATCCTTAAATACTTCCTGGCATTTTTTTGTCTTTTGCACTTATTTATAATAAAGGTTAGCTTGCCTTAGATGATGAAATACAATTCGTTGCATCGTGATTAATAATAAAGTCTTTATATATTTTATATTTCTTAACTTAAGATGTAGAGTTAAGTGGTCTAAATAATGCTGTAACAATATTTTATGCTATGGCGAGCTTATAATAAAATCCAGCAGGTTACAATTTTTTACTATTCTTCATAGCGGATAACATCTTTTCCCATCTAATTAAGACTCATAGTTGGAGCTGTGCTCTAACTAATTGCAATTTAAATGACTTCAGCAGATAGTTTTATCACTACTTTAAAAGATGTACTTGTACGAATTGATTTTTTGACCTCCAATTTTTCCTTGATGCTTTAATCTGAAGTGATAAAATCAACTACTGAATTGAGATAATAGCCTCTTAATTTATTAAAGAATTCTATACTTTATTTCAGTTGAGGTTTGTTAATAGTCTCATTAGTTATTGCTATTTCTTATAGATTTAGTTTATCAGAGTTGTTAGCGATTTTATTAATTAAACAGAAAAATTAAAATTAATATTATTTTTTTAATTAATTTCGGTCATTCTTGTACTCTCAAATTATTTCAATATTTATTTTCAATTTTCACTTTAGGTTTTAATATAAAAGCATTAACTTTATTTATAAAATAAATAAATTGTAATAGTATAGTTTAATATAAATATTCATATCAAATTAAAAATTTGATAACTCATTGAAAAATATTGTATAATTTAAGATCTTAAGTATTTTATGATGTGAGAAATAACTTTTTATTTCAAAAATATTAAATATTAAGATTGAGTCATATATTAAGTAAGAATTTGTAAGAAATTAATTGAAACATAAAACCTTTACCAAATGATGTAAAGAACTCAAATATTTATAATAACAATATTTATCCATTTGGAGGATATCAACTATTTAAATTACAATGATGACAAATTCGCTTAGTAAAAGAGGATCTTTTTATTTAAAAATAAATTTTAAGCTAGATTACAAAAAATCACTTTTATCTTATTTAGTTCTTTTGTTTCATTATATTTCTTCCTTCTATTCTTATGTTTTTTATTTCACGACAACTTGTTAACTTTTGTCAATAAATTTGTTGTCAATTCTTTGTATTTAGTCGTGATTGAGATTTTTTTGTATTTTCAATTTTATCTTAATCTAGTTGTTAAGAGCTGTATTTTATAAATATTAATGAGTTATGCATGCTTTATTAATAATTCATGAAGATTTGCATTAAGTTACTCTGAGCTTCAATGTTTACAAGGATCTAATGGAATGGATCCAATTCTTTTCATTGATATTAAATCGATTTAATTATTCAAACGTCTTTTTATCGAATTTTATTTATACGCTTGTTCACACATTTCTTAGAAGGGCTCTGTATTAATTTCTGTTAGCATCCCAACATATAAGATATAGTCACTTCTTAAAAAATTCTGAGCTGATGGATTAAATCCAAAGGCAATTTTTTATTCTTTTTGTCAATTCTTTCTTATCCCAAGGATGTGTATATCTATTTATATATACCTTAATTAAAATTATTAGTTAGAGTTAGACTTTATTAATTAAACTTTTGATTTTATATTATTAAATAGTGATTGACTTTTTTTTAAAATTATTTCAGTCAGTCATTGTTTATATTGATTCTTGTTCTAATTAAAAAACTTAGTAATCTCTGATTTAGCAATTTATTTTTAATTTATACTTACCTGTTCTAGGATGTCTGAATATGAGTAGTCGACGTAGATTTCTACACTTTCATTACTCCAGTTTTAATCGCTGTCATTTTAACAGTATTTATAATTTTTTTTCAATTTTAAGGGTCGATAACCTAAGAGATTTTTTAAATTACTGATTTTTCTCTCTCTATTTTTAATCCTGAGAATATTTTAGTAAGGTTCCTCATAGTGATAAAACGTACACTACTTTAACCTTCTGGAATAAATAAAATATCTTTAAGTTTAGACTTTACATCTTTACTTTTGCTTCATTCAGAACTTTTACTACTTTATTACACTACTCATTTTAAAATATAAATGGAGCTCGTTATTATAGTTGATTGAGAGTAGTTTTAAATATTTTAGTAATTAAAATTTATTATCATTAATATGTATTTATTCAAGTTTCCTTTCTTCAGCTTTTAAGAATTAAAGTTTTCTCTTATAGATCAATTATATAATTTTTACAATAAGAAACGTCTGTTATTTATGACTTTATTATTCTTTCAATATTATGTTTTAAGTAAATTATTCTATTGTTAAAAAGCAGCCTAGATGATATATAAAAACAGACCTAGTAAATTTACAACAGATAAATTAAACAATACTATAGGAGGGGAAGAAAACTTTCTTTTAATTATATTATCTATATGAAAAAGCTTAAAGCCAAAATTTCATTAATTTCCTTGAGTTTATTGCAAGTGATTAATTTTTTAATAATATTATTTCAGAATATTTAGTCTGGTTCATAACTAACTAAAAATTAGCACAATAACCATTAACACAATTGATCATTGAATATTAATTCTAATTAGTTATCATAAAGGAAAAAATAGAATCATTTTCACAATGAACTAAATTCCTTTCTAGAGTTACTCTAGCTCACTAATTTATATTCATATTTAAAATTTAAATTTACTATTTATACTAAAGTGGAACTTAAATGAAATGGAATCAGAACAAACTTCATTTAAAAAAAGAGTGAATCTCTTCCTATCAAGTCCCTCACGCTGTAAATTTCTTAATCCAAAACCCAAATTATGCTTAATCTTAAAAAATCTTATTACATAATAAAATTTAAAGAAATTATAGAATATTCTTGATTAAGATTCTTCACAATTATCTGTAAACCAATTTACCTATAAAAAAGGGTTATGGTTTATATGCAGAAGCAGTAGTGATAATTCTTAAGATATCATTTAAGGATAAATTATATAACATTCAATGAAAATTGCCATTTAAATGACCTTTTCCAAAATCAAATTTAAAGAAAAGGTAAGCAACCATTAAAAACTTCTATAATGTGCAAAATAGGTTAACAACTAATGGATTTATATTTAATGAGTATCTTTACAGGACAAAAACCAACAAAACTAACACATCTAATATTATATTGTTTTAGTAAATCAAGTTTCAAGCTTCGTTATCAATTAAAATTTAATAAAGTTTAGCCATATGTCTGCGTTTATACAAAGCTTTTGGTATGCATAAAAAAAATCTAAAAGGAGGTCAGTGTTTCAAAAATAGATTAAAAAAAATTATCTAGTTGTCAAATTACCTGAATGATTTTAAATAATAAATTATTAGTTTTTTAGTCATAATTCCTTAGTTTTTTTTTTATGGGGTTGACATTAATGTTTATTAAATTTTATATAAAATGAGTTATAAATTGAATTGAATATTATTATTATTTTAAAGAAGGGCAAAAGGAAATTATTAGGGTTATTTTAAAATATTATAAAAGATGAAGATATTGGACACAAATTTGATCTAAAATTATTTGTTTAAAATCCATTATTATTATCGACTTCAAATAAATCTTTTTTTTGATATTTTTAAGCAGAATAATAGTTTTAAATATTTATGCCATCATTTCTCATTTTTATCAATTAATAAAATTTCAAAACGCAGAGAATATTAGCTTAAAAAATTCTTTTAATTCTATTTAATTATTAATAATTCAAAACTTGTTTAAATTGCTCTAAATATAGTTCGCCTTTTCTATTATTAAAATGACCTATTTTATTCTCTCTGTCGCATTTTTAAAATAAGCAGCTAAAATTACATGCAACTTCATTTTTTATGGGTTATCAATCTCTTGTTTTAAATCACTCTTCATTGTAAAAAGCTGAACTTCATTCTATATACATTTATTAATTCACTAAATCTTATACATAAAGAAGAATGAATGAGACGAGAGAATATTCAAGAACCTTCCTCTACAATAATATATTTATTATGAATGCAAGATTATAGAGTTTAGCTGCCTCTGTGTACTAATTCTCTTGACAAGTTAATTGCAGGAAATTAAGTCTGTCTTAGTTGAAGCCTTAGCCCTAGCTATAAATTGTTGATGAACAATAAAGATTAGGCTAACAAACGATCAGATTCATAAATGCCTCAAAATATATACGATATATGTGGATAAACTGTTGTAAAAATAATATATCGCAAAATCAGTGTTATTTAAATTATGCATTATAATCTTTAAACTAATAATCATGAACTTAATTATAATTTAAATAGATGAACCTGAAGAAAAATCGGAATTATTTATAAAATTTTGAACGGTTAATTCAATCTGATTTTACTTAATTATATAATGATAAATTTGAGGCTCGATTTACGAATTGTCAACTTTTAAAGCTACTATAAAAAATGAACCACAAATTTTATCCTTCACACCTTTACAAAAAAAGTATTTAGTCACTTCATCACTAAATTTAAGCCAAAATAAAGTTATAAAGGCCTTATTTTATTTCAGCATATTAATTTTGAAAGTAAATACTTTGTCATTTTTATTAGAGTTCATTTCTCCATATGCTATAAATGACTTTAATTACTACGTTTTTCTATCTCTCTTTTGAAAAATAAATTAAACTTATGAATTACATTTATAATTAATTGCAGATGATATATTATAGTATATGCATTCTTATTTTCTTATGTTCAAATTCCTTTTTAAAATGTTAGATATACTAATTATTCTAAATAAATAAATCTCTTTTAAACTTATCAATCTTTATTTTTTTATAATATTTATGACTCCAATTTAATTTGTAATATATAGTAGATTTTATATATTTTTTATAAAAAACTGGTATAAAAAATTACAATTTAATATACTTCATCCATTCCTTTTGAATCACCTCTTAGTACTAAGACTATGTTTATATTTTAGCAGATCACTCATATACTTAATTATAAAAGTCTCTAGCATTTTCAATGCCATTGTAATTATCAATCGATGCTCGCACAATTAAACTAATTTGTCTCTAACGCTTATTTATTAATAATAAATATAAATTAAAGTAATTTATTATTGTTTTTATTATATTTAACTTGTCAAATTATATGAGTTTCGATGAAATCTAATTGCTTTATCTGCACAATCAATAATTTAAAAGACATATAGAAGTTATTTATTATATATAATTCTTCAAACAATGCCATAGTAAATTAAATTTGAAAATATAAATTTAGGATCTAAGTATAAATAAAAGCGAATTAAAAACTAGTTTTTTGTGTAACTGGATTAAACCAGAATAGCGCTTTGTTTTATGAGTTAAGGGAAAGTTAAATAAACTAACTATAACTAATTATGAAAATAATAAAAACCAATATATGCAAATAAATGAATTTATACAATAGATATAAAATGAAATTACAAGCATATTGAGCATATGAACCTATATGATTTTAGAAAAAGAGAGGCATTAGTATTATAAGTGATTTAAGAATATTTTTAAATATTATATTTTAGCAAATCATTAATAAATATCACTTAAACTTGATTACTATCATTTACCTTGGTGTGTAAGTAAACATTCCTGCTAATGAAGCTGAAGTGGTGTATTTCGCAATACTAGTGTGGAAGATTTTCTATGACAGTACAGAGTGAATGAACCCGATCGTTGTAATCAATGTGATTGTAAACTTCTTAAAACAATTGGTATTTTACAAAGGCTAAATTTTGAACATAAGAGTTATGTTCATCAATAAATTTCAGGTTATAATGATCATAATGCGCCCAAACTTTCCATGATATTATCATATGGAAGGTGTGATCGCTTGTTCATGATTTGTCTAATGTACTTAAAGATCATATTAAGCATGTCTTTGGTTACTAATCGTGCTATTAACATTAAAAGACCCATTTCTAAATTTTATTATTTAAATTCAATATCTTATATAAAGCGAAGAAGTTAAAAATTAGTATAATTATTTTATAACAATTAAATTTTAAGTCTTACTATTTATCATCATCATTATTTTATTGAAGACTAGATGGATCCCAAATATTATAGAAAGAAACTTATTTGATAGTATTTTGTTTTATATATGCTCATTACTCCTAAAGGCAGCATGATTTTTTTATACTTGAAGATGCAATAGATTATTTTTACTTTTATTTATATAAGAATAAATAGACCAATTACATTCTAGAAGCATAAATAAATTAATTGAACTAATTTAAAGACTTACATGTATCAGATATCCTTCAAATTAATAGTACAAATATTTAAAAGAAAAATCAAAGATAGCTATTATTAAATACAAGTATAGAGAAAAATCATACTAATTCTAAAATAAGCATATAAAAATGACATGCTCTTAGCTTCTATTTATTGTTATCATATCATTAAAATACACGTATGACTTAAATAATTCAAAATAATTTGCCTTAATGACAAAGCACATGATTATAAGGAGGAATAATCGTGCAAAGACTACTGTTAACAGAAGGTATTAAGGAGCATTCTTGAGCGACTAACTAAACTTTAATTCCCAAATCATATTGATAACTATTCCTCTTTTAAGTAAAACATGCAGCATATATTAAGTTATTCGTATTATGAAATTTAACTCGTCAGTGGTTATGTGGGTAAAATGCTTAGGTAATCAAGGAGATTCAACGAAATCAAGTGATTTCGTCTCAAGACTATTCGTCATGACTCATTTCGCATTGTGGAATTTGGAGAGTGTCTTGGATTATGAGTATTAGTAATTTTTTGTTTATAAGTCTAAAAATCATTCATATCAGTCATCCTAAGGCATCACGCAAATTTTAGCGTAAATTAGGAACGCCAATTAAATTCACTAAATTTGGGTAAGTATAAATCGTCTATATAAACATATTATGCGATATCCATCAAGGAGAAAAATTAGAAATTCATTTATCTTATATTAAAATCTAAAATTTATATTATGAGCATTAAGATTATTTAAAGCATAAACCAAGTATTAAGAGGATACCTTAAGAAAAGATTTGGAGCAATATTTTCAAAGCGATATGAAAGAACATGTAATTACTTTGAGGAAATTGATGGTTTGATGTTTCTATAGTTGATGGACATTAGTTCTATTTCAACATGAGCCATTTGATAGCGGCATAGTCTGCAAAAATAAGTTCGTTCAGATTTGCCAACAATCCATGAGTATGAATAATGTTATAAGAGAAGAGTCTTGAATCACAATATAAATAGATCTTTCTAAAGACCACAAAGCACAATAGTGCTTCTTCAATTTTGAATAAGCCTCTTTGCCTATTTTTCAAGTGTTATAGATTTATTTTGGTGTAATTTTTATCCTATATAAGAGAACCTTATATTCAAGATATTTCATTTTATTTAAAGAGAGTATAACAAATTGCAATTAAGATTTTTTATCATTAGTGGCGCAAAAGAAAAACAATTCAATACAACCTTAGAGGACACAATTAATAATCAATAATTCAATAATTCTTTTTCATATCTACTAATTTTACTCATAAAATTTTTTAATCAATTATTAAATATATATAATCCTTGAGACTGGCACTTTTTTATATAAAACAATGACACTAACTTGAGGAGAATTTGTCAATAATATTAAATTCATGATTATTAAAATTATAAAAAGAATTACTTTAATTCCTTGAGAATTAAAAGTGTAATGTTTGCTTGCATTGAATAGTAGTCTGTGGGTTCACTAAATATTCATACCAAGCTCTAATAGAGTAACCATGATTTTCGTTTTTTCTTAATCCTGATTCGAAGATTCAGTGTATCATTTATTTAGATCTCACTTCCTCATTGTTTAACTGAAATGCAATATGGGTATGTTTACTTTGCTTTTTTTTGCTATGAAATTTATCATAATAGATTATTAGACCTTATAGAATTTAAATTAAGCAATCTTATTGTTGGACATCACCATGATGACTAATCTTTTGTTAATGATTAAGGAATGCGTATAGTTATTTCATCTTTTTGTGCTTGCGGAATTTTAAAGAAGATCAATAGACATTTGTCTTTCAATACTTTAACACTTTAATTCCTTTCTGATATAGATTAAGAGATAAAATAGACCTGAATTGGAAATACTGCAGATCAACTCTAGTTGAATGTCTAGATGCGACTTAAGTTTATTTAGGAGTATACTAACTTTTATAATAGGGTTGTGAATTTCATTAAGCTTCATTTGCTTATAATTTAGAAAATCGTAATTGAGCTACACACATTTTCAAACTACAACTAAAATGCAAGGGAATACTATATAAATTTGTGTAACTGAATGAAAATAATATCAATTAAAATGTATAAAGTACCATCTTTGACTTTGTCATTATATTAAATGTATTAATATTATAAACATATCTCAATCATTGAAGCCACTTCTATTAACTTCTCATATCAGGCATCCTAATTAACACGAGTGTGGCTTGTTGTTGAGATCCTTATTGAGACTAATTATTACTATTATCATGTTATATTTGCAATAACATTACGGTTTTATATTATTAAAATTATATTAAAGGTTTCTCACTAGGATATTTTATTAATGGTTAGATTTTAAAATATGTATGAAAAATCTGTGATCAGAAATGCCAAGTATTAGAATAACTATATAAATTAAGAGACCTTTGATAAGGATTTGAAGCTCCTAGAATTAAGCTTCTAAGTTTGGATAATAAATAGTCGAAGATGTTAAACGAGTCTCGATTTCCAAAGTCCAGCATCTATTATAATTTTTAAATTTATATTATATTTATAATTTAATTTAACATAATCTTAAGAGATGAAAGCTTTCTGTATTTATATTAAGTTCAATCTTACAGAGAGCTATCAGCTTATATTAATATATAAACAATGCATATTTATTCAAATTTTCCTATATTTAATATATACTTAATAAAATTGGAACTTACTATTAATAATGACCAACAACTCTATTGCCAATATAGGCAAACTTGAGGTCAATTGAGTAGTAGTAGTTACTGTAATATAACATAAATTGTATCGAGCAAAATAATTTCCAGAGATAAGTGCAATTAGATGGACTTTAATATTATGATTTTTAAGTTATCTAGTTACTTCTATATCAGAGTGATTCTTCAATAAATAAATTAATTTTCTACATTTTAATATCAAATTAAATAATCAATTAGCATAGGTTTCAATAAATTGAATGTTTTGAAATAAGCATTTGCACATTAACTGATTGAAATTTAAGTTTTATTTTTTATTTAAGTTGGATGATACCACTTTAACTGATCTCTATTCCTTGTCTCTTTCATTCTATTATGTTTACCCTCAATTCTAACTTACTCGCTTTCATTATGCTCTTAAACCAATCTTCCAGCTGGACTTCCTCGATAAACTTACTGCCAAAAATCTTTCAATTATCATATTGTAAATCATTTGCAGCATACTTGAACCACTATTGTAGTCACTCTGGAGTCAGGGAAGGTAGCTATCTGTAAAAAACTAAACAGGCTATATTCTCCCTCTCTTCAATCTCAAATCGTAGGAATTAAAAGAAGCATTTATCTAAGTTAAATATTATTATTGAACTATACAACTATTTGCTGATTTCCTATGAAATCGATAAGTGATAATACCAATAATTTACAATATATAATATTAATAAGTTGTAGCAAGAACCTTACAAGGTAATACATATCCCACACATTAAAATAAAACAGTGGGCTTGCCTACATCAATAATAAGTTACTAATCTTGAATGAAATTTCAAGACTCCTGGCTGAGAACTAATTTAGCACCAAGATTGGTCTTCAATTCTTTTGCTTAATCACCTTTTGTTTCTATGATAACAATCTCAATGTCAATGTTGATATAATATTCAAATTAAACACTGAATATTTATTAATTATAACAAGATTATTAATAATTTTCAATTATTAATTCTTTTTTGCAGAGTTTGATGAGTTGCTTAACTAATTGAAAAGCAGCAACAACTGCAGTTACTTAATGAATCTTTCCATAATCAAACATTGCACAGGCTGTTAGTTGGTTAATATACGCTATAACTATATTTCTGGTATTGAAATTATTTATAAAATGTTAAAAGAATAATTAAAATCCTTGTTGACAAAGAGAATCAAACTGTGAGTATCCTTGACTGTGTATCTCCTCCAACTACTTATGTTGAGTGAGGCTAGTATGCAAGCACCTATCGGAATATATTCCTTTTCCTTTTTTAATTATAATAACACAAGCATTAATTTATTTTATAATAATAATAATAATAATATGATTACATTGAGGTCTCTGGGGACCCCCTATCAAATTGCTTTTTAGTGCAAATAAGGGACGAGCCCTTTAGTTAGTTTGGAAATTCTCTACTGTATACTGAGTCTTCATCTTATTCTGTTGTTTCATATCTTTCCTCCTCTTCCTTTTCCTTTTCCTTATCCATTGGGTCTTCTTTGGTTGTTTCTTCTCTTGCCTCCTCTTCTGGGCTTTGAGTGTAAGATTTAGGCTGTTTCATCTTAGTCCTTGAACTTGAATTACGTGTCAAAGTGTTTGACATTGATTGAGAATTCGAGTTGCTTGGATGCGATGAAATCTTTGCATCTTGTAGTGATGAGCTATAAAAAGTCGCTCTTCATGAAATATGTGTATTTTTAGAGACATTTGATGAAGATTTCTACTTTGTTTAAGTGTTAGTGGTAGTCTGCTGATACTGATACGCAGCTGAGTTAGTTGGCGGTGATATTTTTCATGAGAATCACTGTTAAAAGTATGAAAAATTAGGTTACTATAAGTTTTATGTCGTGTATTGAGCCTGTTTTTTCCTTTATCTCGGTTCCTAATTGTGCCTCGTCCATGTTTAACCATTTCAATAAATTTTCTTTAGAGAGTTTTTATAACATGGAGTTAATAACATTGGAGAACTCTTTGATTTTATCGAAGAGCGATGTATTGATGGTGTTTAGCCAGATTGAAATGCATGATTCTCTTGTATCAAATCTCTCTATCAGTTGTGCCTTAGTGATAGTCTGCATATCTTTATAATTAATAGTTTAATAATTATAGTCCTGGTCTTAATTTTTATTATTTAGTACTAAATTTTAAGGTTCAACTTTTAATTATTAATTTGGTATTTAGTACTATTAAATTCCCGATGACGTATTTGACGTTTGCATCTTCGCAAAGTTTGTGGACGTGATTCCTGAATCCTTCTGAGTGTTCGGATTGACTATCTATGTAGTAGGTATGTTGACTAGAGCATTCCTCTATGAAGGCTTCTTAGTAGTAAACGTCGTATTCTTATTTTTCTTCCTCTGAGCTCCATTCATCTCCGTTTTCGGAGTATAGTAATTTTTTGTTATTATTTTTTTGTTTCTATTGAAGTCATTGAGGTTGTTTTCGTATTCTCGGTACTTTTTCTCGAAGTCTTCAAGCTATTTTTGGTGTTAACTATCTCTGATCACATAGTGATCGGTTTGGGAGACTTCTTGAGGTGGGGAGGCTGGTCTTTCGATTTCTGGAAATTTGGTTTATGGTCTGATAAATCGATTGTTTATGGCCGCTAGTCTTAAAATCTGGAAGAGTTGTTGAGTCCAAAGTTGAACTTAGTCGTCTTTGTTTTCTTAGTTTTATTGTAGCTTAGTTAGGTGTATTTAGAACTAGTTAAGTATATTATAACCTTTCCTTATGAGCTTTCTAGCGATGAATGTTATAATTTCTAGCATGTGTATTCCCCACTATTCTCTGTTGTTCTTTATGATATCAATTGTGTATTAGGCTAGGTGATGTGTTTGGTTGTTTTCCACATCTCCCTATATGTTATCTCTTTGTGATTTGCTCAGTATACACATTCTGTGTTTCTTATTTAATATAAATATTATAATTTATTTTATATTCAATTATTGCATTATATAATTTTTAATAGATTAAATTTCCATCTTATCCTATAAGAAACTCTTCATCTTTCTACATTAAATGGTAATTTTATCCTTTCATTTAATTTTTTTATTCATAAATAATTTTGATGAATTGTAACCTTGTTAAGGGACATTAGGAAATTTACCGTTTTATAAAGAACATTTTTTATAAAAATATATTGGTATATTTTTATTATCTTGATATTATTTTTGTTTTTGTTGAGAAGATTCCACAATGATTGAGATAATAAAATTAAATAATTTGTTTTCTACGTAATTTAATATATTCAAATTTAGATCATACATTATTTAGGGGGACAACATTGAACATCAATTTTGCATAATATAAGCATATTTGCTATAATTTAAATTAAAATGGTAATTAATCCTAATTAAAATTAATTATATTAATAAACGAAATTTTAAAAAAATGATATAAATTTATCAAAGCTTCTCTTTAGTTTAATTTATATAAATAGACAAAAGAACTTTTATATTTTAACAATTGCTCAATTAGAAGTTTGATTTAAACGTAAATTATTAATTTTTTACAGTTATATTTTCATTAATAGAGTAAGATAAATCACAGTATTATTAAGAAGCAGTAAAATGTAACAAAATTATTATTTAAATTTGATAAAATGGAAGTTACAAGGATAATTTATAACTTAAAAAGTAATGCAAAAATTAAACAAATGATCCTCAACCAAAGTAGGTGTGGTTTATCACTGATTTAATTAGATATTTAAAATAAATTTCTGTGAAAAAATAGAAAAAATGATAAATTAAAATGTAAGTAGATAAGACTATATAGTCTTTTAAGTATTAAACGTTAATTTTAACATAATTCTTATAAATGCACTTGGATATATTTGAGGCATAATATTCATAAATGGTTCATACAAATTATAGTTTGTTTAACAATAATTTATCAATCTACTGATATGAATATTAATTTTGTGTGCGCCTCTCAATTTTTTAATAGAGACAAAAGTTTTTAAAATTAAAGCTAATAGGACCAACATTTTATATAGTTAGTTTAAGTATCATTTAACTTTTTTATAAAGCAAAATAAAGATAAATGAATAGTTGACTTTAAATTATTGGAATAAGTTTTATTTGTAATCCATGATGATATCAAATAAAAGAAATTATGAGATAAGTAACTTGTACATATTTGTAGAAGCTCCAAGGCTTTAAGTAATCTGAGTTATACGTATAGTAACTATCTTAATCAGTATTCAGACACTCATTCTAATTATATGAGTGCCATTAATTATAGATTAAAGTTTATTTGAGATAACTTGATACTTTTTCGCTTATTTTATGTTTACGCCATATTTTCCTCAAATATTATTGATGCTATTGACAAAGAATGAGTGTAATGAAGCTTTAAATGACCAAAAATTTGAAGAAGAATAAAAATTTCAAGTCAGAATAGAGACCAAAGAGCCATGATAATTAAGCATCTTTATTATCTGACCATGTCTTTTAATCATTTTTAAAGATAAAACTTCACATTTCTATTAAAAAATCTTAAGTTAATATTTTTTAAAATAAAGGTCATTTTGATAATTAATTTTTATTATGGTAATTTGATTTCAACTATACTGCAGGATTGGCTATTCATCTTCTAATTTGGTTAATCTTAGCGATATTAAATATTTTCTTCATATATTCCGCAAACTATATATAAGTCACTCCATTTATAATTATAGATACCTTTGTATCTCAGACAATATAGTTCATATCCTCTTTGATGCTTTAAACTTTTTTCAGAACTATTTTGAACCTAGACAATAGGATATATTTCATTTATTGCTCAAGGAGATTGATATCTTAGTCATATATAATTGAAGAGATGTGCACGATTATACTTAAATCATTGCTATCACAGTCAGATGTAAAAAATAAAATGAAATTGCAAATCTTTATGTCTACAAATTCCATAATTAAAAAAGAACTTCTTAATGAGAATTATTACAAACCTCTACACAAATAAAATAATTTATTTAAAGAATTACAAGATATCACTTTAATATAGCTAAAAGATCGTTGAAAGTAGAATTAAAAATAACAATGGATATCTAAATCCTTAGAATGTGCTTAAGTTTTGCTAATATATATTTATATTTTATTTAAATGAACTTTTTATGGTATATTTACAAAATAAAAATAATTATAGATGAAAGTAGATTCATTAATATATCGTAATTAAACAAAGAAAAAATTAAAAGGATTATGCTTATTAAAAAGTAAAAATATCTTTAAAAAAATGAGATGCTAATGAAAATCCTACAAATCCTAGAAAATCGCGTTTTAACTATTCAATTGCAATTTCGCAACAATACTTTCGCAACTATCAATCTCAAGCTTATTCTTGTGGATATTATTTTTTAATTTAATGTACTATTATGTTAAAGTCTAATTTACTAGAATCAAGTATATCTCCGAAAATATCTACGGATTAAATATAATTTCGTGTAATATGGGTTATTCTTTTGTAGAATCTATTCTATCTACTAAAGATGATTTAAGACACTAACTTTCACACCTATAGGAAACCAAAAATACTAAAGTTCATAGGGTATAAAATTTATGCCTCTAAAAAAATGTCATACAGCCAACATTAAACCATCAATCTTGTCAAATACATTCTCGGCAGTGTTTAAAACTTAACCTTAGTCCCTCTATCATTGGATCTTCACTTTGTTAATATGGGCATTAAAATTCTTTAACCTTTACATTTCCTAATGATTAATTAAATTCAAAAAACTTTTATTTAAAAAATAGATAAGAGACTTAAAGATTCAATTTTAATAATTACTGGTGATCTCAATTGCGTGTCCATAAATTTCTTAACTACCTATGTAGTAATTACAATTGGTGTTATATCATAAACCTTAATAGATGTCAAAGAATCAAAACATTTAAGTTACTCGACCCTTGCATATTGTCATATATTCAAGATCAGGGGACCCAAGAGACCTCAATATGATCAAATTATTATTAATGTTAAAATACAATTGAATTGGGAAAAGACAAACATAAATAAATAACTGATATAAAAAATATAAATAAATCCCACAAATTAGATGATTGGCTAATTCTAATCAAGCAATATAAATATTAAACTTATCTGAGAATTACAACAGCCAGTCTAATAATTTAAAAGTTTATTATAGTAATTATTTTAATATTAAAAGCTAATATTTAATTAAATATATATTAGACGATTAAGCGCAATATTATTTCGAGATAAAAAATTTAATTAGGCGATTTAACGCCAGCTATTTATGAAGATCAAAAGTAAAATTTGTGTTAAAAAACTTTTAAGCGATTAAACGTGCAGTGTAAGAGAGAGAGTGAATTAATTAAATTATATAATATAAAATGCGTTCTAGATTCATACCTCAGTGTCGAGCGATGTTATCATATTCACCAGCCTGATTGGTATAAGGTGCAATTCGACAGCATGACCTTAAGTGATTGATTGAATTAATGACGAGTAAAATCAAATATTGTAGTTGTTCTTAATGAAATTCAAAACCCCAAAACCCCTAATGAGGTTTTAATTGCTTTGATTTGTAGGGAATTTGTTAGGGGTTAGGGTTATTAATAGGTTTTAATGTAAAATAAATAGTAAATGTATTTAATTTAATCACTCAAAATGCACTTTTGGATCATATGGAAGAGGTCTGTAGTTTATTTTACTCAACCACTATTCTATTTACTCTATCGATATGTCTGATCGCGGGTTAGGCTTGATTATTACTTATTCTGCCATCTATTTCATTGCTTGAGATACTCTTGTTTTCTCTTTAAATTGCTTTATTCTTTGCTTCGCATCCTTTTCACCTTGTTGAGTAATAATCTTTGCGTCACGTATCGCTTTCTATTATTATTGCTGCTATTGCCCACAAATCCCATTGAAAGTCTCCGTCTCTCCAGTCTTCTCTTTCTGGATAATAGCCTGGAGTTCCCATTACACTTCCTAGCCTTGATACTTCCACTCTTAATGCTCTGTTGAAGTCAATAACTTTCACTCTTACAGGTGAAAAGTTTATCATTATATTCTCAGGCTTCAAATCTCTTTGAACAATGCCTAACTTATGTAACTCTCTTATGCCTTCTAAGGTTTAAGTTGCTATCAAAGCAAGCTACTTATGATTCCTTTGATCACTAATGAAATCTCTGAGGGTCATTTCATAGAGTGGGAGTCTGAAAGCAACATGATCTTTGGCGAGTAGAACAGCATCTAGCTTGATTAAGTACTTACACTCTTTAAATTTTGCTTGAGTGAGTACTTGATACTCGTTAGTAAACTCCATCTAATATTTATCATCACTTAAGAGATAGTTGAAAGGATAAACCTTGTAAGCATATTGATGATCATTGATAACTTTCTTATCAAAGGAGTCCTCTAGAATAAGATAACTTTAAAGAGAAGTATCTAAATCTATCTACGCAAGAACTGGTATTTTCTTGTATTGAATTTTGATCATGATTTTTTGTTATTTCAGAGGTGAGTTGGTTACGTGCCTTCTTTACGTACTCTAACTCACTAGCTTATTCAGGCACTACCGCTTTAGAATATTCCCTCTATTTTCTTTTGTTGAGAAGCTTCAACTTAACTTCATGCTTTTCAATTTCTACGTCTTTTTTGTGAGCTTTAAAAGATGTTTCTTCAAGTCTCTTGTATGAGAGTACTATTTATTACACTCAAAGCAATCATGCTTTTCATCGATTTTGTCATGCTTTAAGTATACATTAGGCTTGGCTTCTTTATGTTCCTTCATATGTCTATATCAGCTTGATTTATGAGCAAAATTTCTCTCACACAGCTCACAAAAGTATACTTTTATTTCTTCAGTTTGTATAGGAATTTCATTAATACCTTTCTCCTCCTCTCTGTCTCCCATACACTTATTTGCCATTTATTTTCTATTATTAATTTCTATTTTAATAACAGAACTTCAAGTGATAGCTCTGGTAGTTCTTTATGAGAATTCATCTCACAGCTATCACACTTTTTATTGCTGCCAAGGTAAGCCTCAATTAGTTTGATGGAAGAGCTGTTGTTTTTCTTAAAATGTTAGCGCTCACTTTAAATTTGAATTTGATATTATAAAACTGAACTGCCTCTATAATTGGGATCTCATATTGTTTCAAGGGAAGTTTTTAGAGTATTAGAGAAGAAAAATGAGTGCTGGTAGACGATCCAGCTCTAATTATAGGTGATAAAGTATCCATTTTTACTAAGGAAAAACTTTTGGAAAATAAGTTGAATTTTTTATTAATGTAGATTTATGAAAATATATATTTGATTAAAATCATAAAAAGTACAAATAAAAGCAAATTCAAGGATTATAGAGCAAATTGAGCGTGAATTATCTGATTATGTATTTAATAAAATATCCCAAGATATTCTGAGTATCCGCACAGCTGTGCGAACTATTGAATCCGCACAGCTGTGCGGAATATTGTTTAAATCTGGCCCACTTCATCCCACATTAGTCTTAATTCCCCATTTATGCAGGGGAACCTCTCTGGGCTTATAATGCCCTATTTTTAATAATTTCTTAATTATTATTAATAAATATTGAAATTTAAATTTCTTTTCGCAATTTATTAATTTAATAATTTATCACTAATTAGAATTCTCATAAGAGAAATTGAACTTTGTTTAATATATTTAATTTTTGATTTAAAGTTAAATTTTAATTTCAATATTTATTAATAATAATTAAGAAATTATTAAAAATAGGGCATTATAAGCCCAGAGATGTTCCCCTGCATAAATGGGGAATTAAGACTAATGTGGGATGAAGTGGGCCAGATTTCAACAATATTCCGTACAGCTGTGCGGATTCAATAGTTTGCACAGCTGTGCGGATACTCAGAATATCTTGGGATATTTTATTAAATACATAATCAGATAATTCACGCTCAATTTGCTCTATAATCCTTGAATTTGCTTTTATTTGTACTTTTTATGATTTTAATCAAATATATATTTTCATAAATCTACATTAATAAAAAATTCAACTTATTTTCCAAAAGTTTTTCCTTATCAATAATAAGTTGATTATAGCAAGAACCGATTTTGGAGGTGCACCTAATTAAGTGCGTGCTGCTTTAGGAGGTATTTTGTGATTTTATGATTAAGTACTAACTTTAATTAATGCCCCTAATTAAGTAGCATTTTAGGAGCTGCTCCTAATTAAGTACGTACCAATTTAAATTTAAAATATGAAACTATAACAGTAGAAATTGATATCAATCTCTCAAGTTTGAAACCAGTTCTCATAACCTTCTCAATATCCTTCTTAGAGGCTGACCTCCTAAAGGATTCCCATATTTAATAGTAAGTTTTTCAGAGGTATATAATTGAAATCAATAAACTTAAATTTGAATATAATTTCTAAGATCTGTAAACAAGATGGAGTCAATGAATGATGCAATGAAAAGAGTGCAAGCACAAGAATTGATTCAAAGATTTAGAAGCAAGGAGGATTTGCACCGCTACCTGGTGCAGCAAGGTAATGAACTTATAGTAACTCATTTTGATTATGTAGTTGGTTTGTTCTTGCCAACGATGGAAGGTACCAAAATTTCATTTCTAAGGGCGATACTCTGCGAAGAGAAGAAAGCATTGAAAACTTAAGATGTAAGTTTGCAGAGATTCCAAACTATCCAGAAATCTCAGTGACTAACTTATATGATGATGCTATGAATGACCCAGAGGTTTCGCTGTACCTGCCTACTAAGAAGCAGTTGTCAAATAAACTGCCTGAAAGAAACTATTTCTTTGGCATACTTGCAACAATTAAAGGTGATTACTTGAAAGAAATTATTCAAGAATCTCATAAGAAAAGGTACAGCATCTCTACAGAAGATAAGAACAAACAAGGGATCAAGATAAGTGAGAGCTGACTGTCAGAGCTGCAGAAGCACCCTTATATATCTTGTAAGATTTTTAGTTTAACTCTTTAAAAAAATCTGGTACTGGCATCTTCTTGATGAAGGAATTGGCAAGCTTCAAAGAGAGTGAAAGTCGCATACAAATTATGAAGTCAGCAAGAGACTTTATTCAAATACTTAGCCTCCAGAGTCAATGAACATAGATGCTGGAGCAGGCAGTAAGAGAAGAAACCTTGGAGGAGGGAAGTAACAGGAGGAAGAAAAGAAAGAGAAGCCAATTCCTACTAAAGAATTTTAAATGTGATATATATGTTCATTAACTTAACTATAAAACTTAACTGCATACATTCACTCTCCCTTCTTTAGCACACTTTTAAGCCAACTAATTATCTGCTCTCTTAGCTGAAATTTTAATAAAGTTTACTGTATCGATAAACAGGTCACGCTTGGTATAGCAGCAGTTTTTGTAATTACCTTTTAATATACCCCAGTAGAATTCAATTTCATTAAACTATGGGCTGTAAGGCACGTTGAACACTGGTGTTATTCTAAGTTGTTCATCCCAGCTCTTCCTTGTTTCTTTTGTCTTATGAATAGAAAGATTATCAACAAATAGTATAATCTCTTATTCAGGGTACTTTTCTCTCAGATGATCTAAGAACTTAATATAGAGCTCTGTCTTAATTGATCAAGGATGAATAACATATGTTTCTAAATCAGCATCCTAGCTAATACTTCCAAGAATAACCATTGTTTAAACCTTAACTTTCTAATAATATAATTCTATATTACTATGTCTCTTTTACCAAGACTTCTAGATGAAAGTGTTGAAGGTAAAACAGCCTCATCAGCATGTATAAACTAAATATTATTCAATTAAGCTCTCTGAATTTAATAATAAATATAATTTAAATTGCTGTTGTAAAATGGCAAAGTGAAATCAATCACTTAATTGATACAGTTCGCACCTTTGTATGATATACCATTTCGTTTATAGATGTTAGCTATAGATTAAGCAGAGATCTTCAACTCAGGGAACTGACGATGAAACATATAGCCCGTTGATCGAGAGAGAAGTGAGCCCAAAATTTCAAAGTTTTTTCGTTAATAAGATAGTCAATAAGTTGCTATAGAAACTTTGAATGTCTATTAGACTAACAATTCAGCTATTATTGCTTTAGTTTCACAGCTTGCAAACAGTGTAATCAAACAGTTAACGGACTAAGCTTTAAGAGAAGTGCAATAGACTTAAAGTTAAGTATAGGTTTGATCTAATCACTGTAAATATATCACATCCACAGCGCAGTTTAAACACTAAATCTATATACTCTTCATCATAAATTGACCCCAAAAGATTGTTATTTTTGTGTCGCATTTAATTATTAACCCTAACCCCTAGCAAATTAACTACAAATCAAAGCATTTATAAACCTCATTAAGGGGTTTTGGGGTTTTGATTAGCCCCTCAGAGAATATAGTCGTCAGTTTCGAGGTTCTAGTCGACATAGTTGAAGATGCTTCCTCTTTTACAAGTGGCCATCGCATATCTTGAAATTGTATTTTTATTCGCATTAGAAGGATTCAATTTCATTACCGTGTTAGGCAATTGGGTAGATGCGAAAGATTAAAGAGTTTGAGACTAAGTCCCCACCCTTAGTCAAGGCTACTAAAATTATGTAAGTTACATCATCTAAAGGATCAGTAATAGCGTCATCGAATACAATTTTGTAGAACGCATTTTATATTATATAATTTAATTAATTCACTCTCTCTTACACTGCACGTTTAATCGCTTAAAAGTCTTTTAACACAAATTGAACTTTTGATCTTCATAAATAGCTGGCGTTAAATCGCCTAATTAAATTTTTTATCTCGAAATAATATTGCGCTTAATCGTCTAATATATATTTAATTAAATATTAGCTTTTAATATTAAAATAATTACTATAATAAACTTTTAAATTATTAGACTGGCTGTTGTAATTCTCAGATAAGTTTAATATTTATATTGTTTGATTAGAATTAGCCAATCATCTAATTTGTGGGATTTATTTATATTTTTTATATCAGTTATTTATTTATGTTTGTCTTTTCCCAATTCAATTGTATTTTAACATTAAATGTATTTTATGTTAAATTAATCATACAGAATTGTTATCTATTCCACACATTTATTATTTTATAATTATTATTTTAAAGTTATATAATATTCAACCCTATTAATTTGATAATAAGCATACATTACTTTTTTATTTAATTAAGTTTTCTTTCCTAATTTATATTCTTTATATTTTAATTATATTTATATAAATTATTATTATTTTATTATTATTCAGTTTTCATTAATTTATAAAATATTTCAACACTTTTCTTTCATACTTCACATTTATCTTACAAGTTGTTTTTACTGCAAATCATAATTTTATACGATTTCTATCTAATAAAGTCTCTAAAATGCTAATAGACTAATTAAATAGATATTCTCTCTAGTGATAATAACTGTCTTGTATTCATAAGATTTGCTAATAAAATCCTCACCCTATAACCAAGAAATTTAAGTATTTTTCTTAGCCTTTATCATAAGTATTCTTCTTTTCTATATTCCTTTTTAATTGTAAAGCATCAACTAGCTATAGTAAAATTATCTAGTGAATTATGTTAATATACATTGGAGATTACAAAATTATATATCAACACCAAACATGTTATGTAAAAATGAACTTCATATCAATAAGGAGGAGTAGAAGAACGTCCTTGATAATAAAGATAGACAAATTAGACATTTGGTAGCAATTTCATAATATTCAGGGAACTATTACAATTTATAAACTTAAACTAATTGGTAAATATACTAAATTATTAAATATTTCCATATGTTGATAATCATTAAAATATTTTTCATAATTTAAGACATTCAATAGATTTTGCCTAAAACTCTTAATTTCCATATATAAGAATATAATAAATCAATTTATTTACTGTTATTAATGCTTTTTCGCTTAATTGATTCTTATTATTATTATCATAAAGTTTTAGAGTAATTTGTCAGTAAAAGTTTGATGATATATCAGAAAAGTGTATCAATATACAGTAAAGCTAAGTTTAAGTTATTCACATATATTTTAATATATTGTACTGCTAATTATTTTATTATTTATAAAAATTGTTAATAGTCATGATTAAATCATAAAAAAATATTTGTTTTAAAAAGGACTACACTTTTAAGAGAGAGATGTCAGTTAATTTGTTCATATTATTAAACCAAATATTTATGAGCAAACTTTGTATTACTTTTATAAATTATACTTAAACAATAAGATATATGAATCAGAATTATTTCAATAATTAAAATGTAAGTTGAGATAATTTATCCAAATTATAGTTAATAAAATTTTATAAATTAAAAATTTGGTTTATTTTTATACTATATAATTATGAGTAATTTATTTTAACTTGATATATTC
This sequence comes from Oxytricha trifallax, assembly GCA_000711775.1. NCBI lineage: Eukaryota > Ciliophora > Spirotrichea > Sporadotrichida > Oxytrichidae > Oxytricha > Oxytricha trifallax. The sequence goes on along the minus strand of ARYC01003207.1, from coordinate 3,943 downwards.
ATTCAGTCGCCTATTTTTTGTAATAATTCATACCAATTTTAGGACGCCATGGACTTCTAATAAGCTAACAAAATCAATATAAAACCCAATTTAAATGCAAATAGTATAGAAAATATAATGATATAATAGAGTAAATTATTTGTAAATTTAAAAGATGTAAAGAAATGCAAGATATCTTTAGGTATTCAACAGTAAATGTAAATAAAATTTAATATATAGATGACAGAATTCACCTAAAACTTTTTTAAATCAATTTTTATAATTTAAAGAAATATCTGAGATGTAGTTCATCCTTTTAATCTCTAGTCATTGAATATTTGCATACTTATTAGGTAATTTAAAGCATCGATAAATATTAATTTATTATAAAATATTTTATCCTTTAATTTATCTACTTGAATTATATTTAGATTTGTTAATGTATTTAAATCTTGACTGAAAAACATAAGGTTTTAGTAGTAAAATTTGATATAATTAATAAAAGCAATTAGTTAAAAAATATCTGTATTAGTCAGTGTAAATCTCATAACTACGAAATCCTTGTTACTACTTATTATAGCGAAAATCCAATAATCGTAAGAAAAGGATTAATTTTATGCCAAAATAATTTTGGTTTAATCACCATAACTACATATCATATATCGTAAGGTCAGTTTAAACAAAATTAAAGCCTTAAGTAGTGATAACAACATAACTTTGCATTATAAGCTTAGATCAATGCACCGTAATTTTGAAATAAAGTGAAATTTTTAATTAAATAAATATATTATTAGCAAAAATAATTATGGGAACTTTAAGGTTAGAAAAATTCAAAAGGATGCAGCAGCATGGATGTCCTTTGCTGTATGATACTAAACTCCCATTACATAGATACAAAACTTATGCAAGTTACAGGCAGATATTATCCATATTCAAAACCCAAAAACCCCTTAGTGAGGTTTATAAGTGCTTTGATTTGTAGGGTATAGTTGGGGTCTTATTGGGGTTAGTAGAGAAAGCGCAAGTTTTATGTGAATTTAATGAATATTTAATGAGTATTAATGTGCTTAAATCAAAAAAATTTTATCTGCTTATCTTTGTGGTATCTCTTGAACTTAGCTCTCTTTAATGTTTCAAGTATATCTTCTAATGATGATCTTGGATATGCTGGACTCTTACTATGATCATCTCAACCATTTTCTTAATCTAAGTGCATACATCTTCTTGCTTTATATGTTTAACAGCCATGCTTATTGATTACTTTTCTTGCTTTGTTCCGAAGTACGACATACTTTCCATATCGCACTCTAAAATAATTGCTGCTACCGCCCAGATATCCCACTAAACAGAGCCATTAGTCCACTTCTCTCTTATTGGGAAGTACCCAGGTGTGCCTAGCACTTTAGCTAAAGTCACTATTTCTTACCTTATTGCTCTATTGAAATCAATGACTCCTATTTCTAAAGGACAGAGATTTAGCATTACATTTTCTGGCTTCAAATCTCTATGAACATACCCTAGATCATGCAGCTCTTTCACACCCTTGGTCATTTCCGTGAGTATCTCATTCAAGTCATCTGGGTATCTATTATGGTAGAGATATTCTCTTAGAGTCATTTCAAATTTCTTAAGTCGTGGTGCAATAAAACCATGTCCAAGAATAACTCTATCGAGTTTAAGCAAGTTCTTGCATTACCTTTTATGAGCCTCTCTTAGTATTATGTATTCATTGGCAAACTCATTTTGATACTGCTCGTTCCTAATAAGATATTTGAAAGGATATACTTTATAAGCATACTCATCAACTACTATGAGTTTTGCCTTGTTAGGCACATCAATATGTAAATAGTTGTCAATGCAAAAACTGAGATCTACTGCATTTAATGCAGGTATATACATAGCTCTCTCTTACAAGTATGCTATATATAATTCATTAGCTGGTTGGTTCATTGACTCAAAACGTTTCTGCTTCTTAAGTCTCTCTTCCTGCTCTCTTTAAGACTCTACAGTATTGGACTTTCTCTTGGCTGGTATAAGTTTTTATGTTTCTTTATCTTGCATTAAAACTCACTTAAATGATGTTTTTGCATGTGTCTTTTAACTTTAGCTGAGTGAGTGTAAGACTTCATGCAAGTCGTGCACTAATACCTGCCATCGACCTTTTCGTGCTTAATATATATCTTATCTCTCCCAGAGTGCATCTCTTTGATGTGCCTCTTCAAGCTCGAATCAGTTGAGAAGAAATTTTAGCATTCATGACATTAGAATTCTTTAATTTTCTAGTGGGAGATGTTCTTTTAACTCCTCAACATCTTCGATTAGCGTTTAAATACTTATCTCTGCTCTCTGCTTCCTGATATTTATTTCTAGAACAAACACCTCTGATTCAAACTCAAGAGCTTTAAGCTCTGGCTCCTTTTCAATGTATATGATCTCTTGCTTCTTAGTTTATCCAAAGTTTAGCTAAGATTATCCACTGCCAAGAGAGACTGCTTTGCGATTTAAGTTAGCCGCCATGTTTAAATTCAAATTTAAATTTCTATTATAAAGCTCTAATAACCTCTCTAGTTATAGTAACTTTGTATAGGAGTTGGTACTGCAACAACAATGGGTGATTCTTAGGCGTTAGACATCATATTTATACTAAGTTTATAACTATAAATTTTCTAAATTCATGCTTAATATTTTTAACTTTGGTACCAACTTAGAAAAAATTCAGGTTGGTACTGGTACCAATTAGGTTTTAAACCATTTTGGAACTTTTCCATTAAAACCTCATTAGTTTAAAACTTGGTACTAATTAAGTTTTGGGACTATTAAATTGGTACCAATTTAAAATTAAACGAATTTAGTACCAGTACTAATTAAATTTAAACAAATTTAGTACTAATTTAATGGAACTAAATTGATAAAAATGGAGCTCCATCACTGCAGTTTGTTACAGCTTCTGCAAACTTTCTCCACGTATCTTGCAGGGTTGACCTCCTATAAGATGCCCATATTTAATAGTAAGATTTTAAACAATAGGATCCAGAAGTCTATAAGTTATAATTTGAAATTCATTAATAGGGAGAGGAACAAAGATGGAATCACTCAATGATCAAATGAAAAGAGTCGAGGCTCAAGAAATGATATCAAGATTCAGAAGTAAGGAAGATCTCTATCGATACCTAACTTTACATGGTAAGATAACTCGATGATTATTAACATATTAAACAGTTGGTTTATTCCTTCCTACGATGGAAGGTACCAAAATTTCATTCTTGAAAGCAATACTTTGTGAGGAGAAGAAAGCTTTTAAAAATAAAGAGATTAAACTAATAGAAATTCCGAACTACCCTGAGATTTCAGTCACTAATCTTTATGAAGATGCCATGTAAGATGAGGAAGCGGTAGTTTACCTTCCTACCAAGAAACAACTCTCTAATAAACTCCCAGAGAGGAACTCCTTCTTTGGTGTTCTTGGTACAATAAAAGAAGATTATCTCAGAGAAATTATTGAAGAAGCACATAAGAAACGATATTCTATTTCTCCTGAAGACTAGAAGAAGCAAGGCATTCTAATAAGCTCAGCTTGGCTAGAGGAACTTAAGAAGCATCCTTATCTTTCAAGTAAGCTTTGACATATAACTTTGTAGGAAAATCTGGCACTGGTATATATCTTATGAAAGAGCCTGCTAAGGTTCATAGAGAGAGAAAGTCACAGAAATTTCATGAAGTGAGCAAGAGCTTTATAAAGATGTTTAAAAGCCAGATGAATGAACATAGATGCAGGAGCTGGCACAAAAAGAAGAAATATGGGCCCAAGCAAGCCATAAGAAGAGGAGAAGAAAGAGGAGCCAAACCCATTTATGGCCAGTTTAATATGTGAATATATTCATTCGTTTAAATCTAAAACTTATTTATAAACATTCATTCTTCCCTTTCTCGCACAAATTGTTGTCATATCTACGCACACTCTCTT
>ARYC01003206.1:0-12633 GCA_000711775.1 Oxytricha trifallax | reverse complement strand
TGCATTAGAGACAAAATATATAAGACTCAACCTTAGGTTGTAAGGATCTAAGTTGTACAGCTCCAGTTGTATGAATCCAGCTGTATGACTCCAGATTGTATGGTTCCAGGCCTATTTAAGCCAGCGAATTACATAATTCATTATCACATTAAAATTTCGCAAATTTGAGCCAAAATCAAACTTTTGCCTCTTGATTTTTGCTGCCCTAACTTAAGACTCCTTCCTAACTTTTATCATAGCCATTATCTAACATGCTCCCTCTACTCGGGAGCATTAGGGTCCAGCCGCAGCCTATGGTTGGATACCCTCCATTTAAAGAGTAAAGTTGTCCTTTTAAAACCTTTAAGGAAATCCTCTGTTTTTAAAGTCTTAAACTCTTAGCCATTGATTGCAAATAAATCGGGAAATGTTAGTCTATTCGATAATCAATTAATAAGATCTCAGGTGCATTTTGCTAGCACATAGAGCTTTAGAGTTCAATAATTGCTATATGAGGATTCTATAACGTTGAGGTTAGGAAAGTTTTTTAAGAAAGTATTAAGCAACCTCTTTACTATAATAGGAATTAAGCGACTTTTAAGAATTGCAAGATATACATTCAATTACACAATAGACGATGCAAACTTAAGGCTAACCACTCTATTAATTCGTGAGAGCAGTTGCTCTACATCACTGGCTATTATTAATAAAACACAAATTTAAGAGCCCTACATTTTAAAATCATAATTATTTGAGTGCTCTATAGTATACAGTAAAGCAAGAAGAAAGATAAAATTTTGGCAATAAAATAGTTTCTTCTTAAAGTTTTGGAAAACAAAACACTCTATAATAATGTATATTCTAAAATCAAAAACTAAAATCTGAGCTACGCCTAAATCACTGCTTGCCAACTCCTTGAATATTGAAATGATTGGTGGTGTTGCAGCTCCTACTTAAGCGAGGTATCTCTATAAATAATTTAGGATGAGTTTCGGGTGGTCAACTAAATGATATTGGAAGCTTTTTTTGACTGGATCGAGGGGGTGAGAAGGCTTAAAATATATTGGAAGATTTTATTGTTCTTGCTCGGAGATCCCTCTCACTAGTGGGTACTGGAAGACGCTAGCTGAGCAGTAGCCAACCTTCACATCTTTGAATCAATAGATATTGGAAGCTTTGATTCACTGGTGTGTACCAAGGGGAAGCACGAAGAAACTCATCCTGATTTGTATAATTTTTAAAAAATGGTAAGTTCTAGGATCAGAGAAATCAATAAATTACAGTCAGAATGGCAGGATCAGTAGTCAGAATCAGAGGAAACAAATCAACAAAATAATTATTAGGCTAAGTATTTTTCTTTAATCTTTTTAATCATAGGAAATCAGTAGAATCGAAATGCGCGCAATCATTGGAGAGCTCTCAAGAATTTTATCAAATCAGATCCAAAATAATTTTAATTCTTTTTATAGGTAAATGTTGTTTAGAATCAAGGAAATGATTATTTACAATCAGTTTGATAATCTTAAAGTAATTATCCAAATCTCCAATAATCTTAGGCAAAATAATTTACAGAACAAATAGTGCACTCTTGCATCTGGTACTCTTATTAGGTTTTATAATATTTTTTGTATAATAATGACTGGGTAGGTAGAACTGATTTTACTTTTTTGCTAATACAAACTATTACTGCCATTACCATAATTTATAATTATTTGAATGAGAGAGACTCTTAGGTTTAATTAGAGCATTGCTTTACTTTTAATCACTCTTTTAGTGTGATAACCACTTTGGTTAATTAAGGTAATTTAGTTGAATTAAAGTTTAAAGTAAATTAGCGTTTAGGGTATAATGACTATTATTGCTTAGGTTACTTAATATAGTGTAGGAATTATTGATAATGTTATATATCACCATCTCAGTTTCAAACCACTCTAAATTAATCACACTCAATCTTTTACTTGACATCAAACTGTAAAGCTGACTGCTCCAACAAAATCTTAGGGTTCTGGCATTTCTTTCGAGGTCAACTACTTTCTAACTTCTTCATCATACTTATTCACAGTCTTTCTGTATTCTCCCTTGATTTAGCTAATAATTGCGCATTAGCAATAGTTTGAAATAAATGACTTACTCTACTTGAATTAGACTGTCATTATCAAAGCTGAAGAACCAACATCAGAAGAATCTTCAGGATCAAGAAGTATATACACTTAGTGCATTTATGGGTCTTCCTTCTTGAATGGATAAATCCATACGTTGTGATATCCTCACCATTTATAGGTTACTGCAACTACTGGTTCGTTCTCTGCAACCTCCAAATTTACAACATTCTTGAAGCCTCTTTGCGGATCAACTTAAAACTTGAATGTGCGCTTGAATCGCTTGTCGATCACCTATACTTTGCGAATGCATCAACATTGCTAAATTACTTGCCTTATATATTTCTACGATGTATCCACCAGGTGCTTTAGATGAATGCTTGAAAGTGAAGCAGTGCTGCTTCGTAGTTTTGCTTGACTTCATTCTTTGATATAATTATTGATTATAAAATAATAACTTATTAATTATAAAGCATCAATCGAGAGGTTATACAAACCTCTTTGCATATTATATTGCTTAAGATATGCAATTAATCAAACATAATAATTCTAAACTTGTTTAAGCTTGCAATGCATTGCTCAACCCATCTCTTATGTTTAAGCAGGTCTGAACCTGAAGTTCATGATTTCGATCACAAATTAGATAAGCTCTTAATTGTCACCCAGGAATAGACCTTAGATTTATATAGTTCTGATAGTGTGAAAGGCAAGCTGAATGCCAAAGACGATTGTGTATTGCTCAAGTGACTGATCCATGATCTGTAGCACTTAAGTTCCAGTGAGAACTTATCCTCGCGAATCTGTTATGAATGAGCGCTGCATTAGCAAGTTTGATAATTAATAATATTAACATAATATAATAGTCTTAAGATAGCTCGATATTAAGTTTAATATAAGCATGTAGTTATAAGATTAATTTAAGCTATCAATGAAAATCTTGAATTTTAAAATATACTATTACACTAAGTTATTATATTAAATACTTCTAATTTAAAAATGAAAGCAGCGCTAAAATCGAATCTCCTTAGCGAGCAATCTGAAAAACTATCGCAATCTTTGCAAGAGCTATCGCAACACTCGATCGTCAGTGACGATCATCTAAGCCAGCATTCATTTCAAAATATCAAGCAAAGTTGAGTCAAGGTTTAAGATAAGCAAATTACAAAGTGGGGTCCTGTGATTTTAGGAAGGAATTTCGTGCAAGTGGTTGCTCCTGCATAATATTCTTACAATACTGGAACTCTGCTCAACTCTGGTGAGGTTCCTCCTCAAGTGGGTTCCTTGTAAGGAGGGTTGATTATATAGATGCCATTAGAAGGAATCTATGCATATTTGAAAGACATGATAGATTTTAAGAGTTTGCATAGCGACGATTCACTCTGCTAATACCTTGAGCAGTTCTTAAATTATTTTCGCAAATCAAAGTTGGTAAGTTGAATAATCTAAAATTTAAGAATCACTCTAATGCAAATTATATTTAGATATCTGGATCTGCTAAAGATCAGGAATCAACGCAGTTGATTCAAACTGGATTTTTATCTCTGATTTAAAATTCAAGCCAGCTAAACTCTAATCGTCTTTAAGAAAGCAATCCCTATTAAAGCCTCGAGAAGCAAAGCTTGCACATAAGCGACTTGAGATAGTAAGAATGTATATGGAAGATTAGTTGAAGCCAAAGTAAATTTTTAAGAAGTTGCGAGTGACAGCAGAGTTTGTATCAAGAACTGTTGAGAAGTTTAAGCATGAGTTGAAAACCAAAGTATTGCATCCTTAAAAACCAAAAAATCTGGCAAGAGAAGGGAGAGAGATAATGAGCAGCTGGTTGCTGCTGTTGGCGAATGCATCGAAGAAGTTGGGATTTATCAGTGCACTGGAAGAAATATTCACAATCGATTGCAAGAAATGAAAACGAGCTTGCCATTAAAGTATACATTCAAAGTGCCTTGCATCTCAACAATACATAAAATTCTCAAAGAGTAGTTTCATTTGAAGTTTGGGAAGACAGAGGCGGCGAATGTTAAATATAGAGATCCTGCTTATAATAGCAAGCGCTTATGGGTGAGTCGACTATTATCATAGTTCTTAAGAGAGGATGCAGTAATAATATCAGTTGATGAAAGCAACTTCAGATCAGACTACTTACCCCTTAAGCAGTGGGCATTAAATTAGAAGAGTATCTTGGGTAAGAAGAAGACTAACGATAGTAAAATGATTGCAATCAAGAGGTATAGGAGAATCATCGCGTGCGATAAGGAGTTGCAGTATGGAGGAATGCTGCTTGGAAAGAAATTGAATGAATCGTATCCAGGATCATAGAAAGAGTTAAATGCAATATCATATATAAAATCTAGCCTTCCACTAGCTGAAATCAGCTCTTAAAATATTTCAGTGCAAGATGATAACAACTATTCATAAGCAAGTATCCAGCATTCATCAAGAACACTTAAGGCAAAGTCAATCTCAAGACTACATTCTAGCACCAGTATTGCTAAAATAGATAAAAATAGGAAATCTGATAAATTAAAAAATTAAATATATTAAATTAATTTTAACCAACTTTACATTTCGATTATATTCGGACACTTATAGTTGGATGTAGTTGATTGATTAAGATTTAAACCATTATTCCTCATTTTGAAGCAGGATCTTCGAATTTTTTTGTCAAATTCACTAGTTAAATAACCAGTAGCAACTTTTATTGTCTGTTTTATCAAATCATCGACTGATATCAAAATCTTAGACAAAATTCTCATGATCCAGAGTGGAATCATCATAAATGATCAAGATCTCGTTGCTTTATGAGTGTTGGGTGAAATTTAGGACCCGATCGTATTCTCCATATTTTAAAACCCCCAGCTCAGCGACTTTCAAGTCCTGCTCGACTGTTTGAGCACCAAATTCGGCAGCTTTAGTGGAGGAGGAGCCAAAATGGCCATTTCAATGAGCGAAAATGAGAGAGGTTTTTGGATTTTTGGTTTGATTAGTTAAAATTAAAACTTAAAAGTGTGATATGTAATAAGGGGGCTTTTAATCAATAAATTTGAGGATTCAAGTGCTGTCTATGGTTGTATTGGTCAGTTATATTGCTCCAGCTCCTCAACTCATCATCATTCAGCTCAACTTCACACAAATCCATGCTTGATGGTGCTGCACCACTGCTTCACGCTGAAAGCCCAGAGCTTGTTGACGTATGTCTTGGTCATTGCCTTCAGAATCTGGAAAGCCGCTTCACCAGGTGGATCCTATGAAAAGTTAGGCCCAAAATACTTACTTGCTGTCTGCTTGCTCCTAGCGGAGGTGTCTCTTGATGTATGAGTACAACTACTCGATGGGATTAAGCCAGGGTGAGTATTCAGCGTTGAAAAGGACAGTGACCTTGAACTTTCTAGCAGTCTCCAGCACCTCTGAATACTTGTGAATTACTGCGTTGTCCATAAGCAGCACGATCTTCTTCTGGGCGAGATCCTTGTCTGTGCGCAGCTGGCGCAGGGTGTGATAGAGGAAGTTCTCGAACAGCACGGCATCGAAGGCCCCATCAATGATTTGACTAGAGATCAGCTGGTCCTTGGTGATGGCTGCCACAAAGCTCATCGAAAATTGCTATCTCTTAGTGGATTCCTTGGTAATTGAGAGATTTCGAGCCAAGAGCCCGTAAGACCCCAACCGCTGGTTGACTTGCTGCTTCGTGATTGCGATGGGAGTATAAGTGAATGATGGTAAGGCCTCAATTGCATCGACTACAGCTTGGGTTGCTTGATTACTCCCCTTAATGGACTTAGGAAACTTAGAATCATCTATAAAAGTGTCAAAATCCATAGAATTTGCTTACCTTCCTGTCGATTCTCTGTGATTTCGCTGCTCCTTTGAGGCCTGCTGGACAGCTGCAAGCGTCGGGGAGTGATGCATGCCATGTTTTCATTGCCATTCGCGCTCAATACTTCACTGCCCTTGCGTTGAGTTGATTATAGTCTGAGACTGGCCAGGTTCTGGACCAATGGAGTGAGAACAGAAGAGATTTGAGAGGGGTTTATGGTTAGCTGCTTGATTTCTTGGAGGAGCTCTATATTCTGATCGCGCTGAAGCGCTTCTGCAGGGATGTCTATTGAGCACTGCCCTCTGGGGCTTCTAGGATAGGTGACAGCTGAGTATACTTGTATTTTTCGCTGCATTTGACAGGAGTGGCAGCGATGCGTTACTCCTTAACATCAAAGATATGCTGTCTCTAGGCGGAAGATTTCCTCCGTAACTTTGTAAAGATCGATTTCGAGTTTGGCCTTGAAATTTTTTATGGAACAATTCCAGATCCAGCCACTATTCGTGCAGTATTGCCAATTTAGTCTTCTTAACCTACTATAGAACTCTTACCATCAGATTTGACATCTCTCGAGCTGCTGATGACGCTGTATTCAAATAGTCAAGCAAAAACAGCAATACTTACCTCGAGGTTCCCAGAATTGCTTGGGGTCTCAAAATTTCAGCTTTCAGGTCACTTTCATCTTGAATTGAAACTTGGTCTTTCAAAAATGGGGTGGTGTTCGGGGTCTTCATTTTATCATACTTTCTGGCCCCATTGATTATAGATGTGTTCGATTCGATGTTAGAGTTGCCAACTAGCATCTCGCCATACTGGATGACATCGTCGGTGACGAGAACCTCGGTCTTACCAACTGCAAGGGCCAGAGAGGAGTCAAATTATTGGTTTTCCTTGTGAAGGGCAGCTGAATTGAAACTCCATTGCTTTGTAGGCATGTAATCGCTCCTGAAGTTGGATTCATCCACTGATATTATCACTGCGTCCTCCAAGAATAGCTGCGCTAGCAGTCTTGACACCCAAAGCCTCTTCTCGTTGAAGGATGGGTCTCTATACTTCGCATTGGCGTTCTGGGCTTTGCCAAATCGTAAATGAAAACTTTCCTTGAGTACCTTTAATAGCGTAGCAACGCTGGGCACTGTGAGGTTCTTATATTCTTAGTCCTTACTCTACAATTCAAGCAAGTTATGATGCAGGCGCCAGCCAGTGATCTTGTAGATACCTTGCTGTTCAAGTATAGTAGCAATCGCCTTCAGCAACAGCGGATTGCTCCGCGTATTCTTCCTCCCATTCTTGAGCTTTTGTTTTGGATTCAGCACTTTGTGCTCCACCTCATACTTGAACTTCTCGATTGCTTTGTATACATATCGTCGATCCACACCCATTTCAAGTGCTATATCCTTGGGTTTTATGCCCTCCACCTTGTATTGTTAAACCACTTAGATTTTCTTTAGCGCCAGCTTCGCATCTCGGCGTTTCAGGTAAGGATTCTTGGAGAATCCATTCATTGGTTAATGGTTTGAGTAGTCACGATTTGATAAATCGAAAACCCCACCCTGCTCTTTCATGAAGTCTTGTAGGCGTTACCACAGCTCATCGTTCTACTTTATCTGCAGGTTCTTATGCATTACATTAGAGTTTCTCTACCCTGTATACTGTTATGGCTTTCTAATCATACGAAGGTACTGCTCAAGGCCATAAAAAAGCTAGTCATCAGTTGCCAAACTTGAAATATCGACTAACGATGATACTGCTCACTCAACATTGTCCAATGGCAGTCGTATAATTTGTCCACCCAGAATGCCCATCGTTGATGGCGGCACCTACCCATTGTTAAGGAGAGTACCTGAGGTGTAAGTGAGCTTCAATGGCTTAGGAATTGAGGGGAAGTTGGTGCCTAGTACGACCGATGTCCACTTGAGTATAGTCTTCTACTATGGCTTCAGCGCACTCTGCTTGATTTCCTCTAACTCTTGATTGCAGAGAAACCCAAAATTCAGAATCGACTGCGATGAAAAGGAATTGTTTGAATGTTCGCTACCAATCGATGATATATTGAATGAATGTAACATTTCCAATAACAAAGTGCTGTTCCTTGTGAGGGTTTATATATATTACAGTCTTTTAAAGTTTAATAGTTAATACTAATAACTCAAATAACACTAAAAACTCAAACCAATGAAAATCATTCTGAGATTTTGAACTATGATTTAAGTCCGATCTTTCAGAATTTTATAATTAATTTAATGATTTTCGAAGATTTCCTGCTTCCCACAGGAACTTTTAACTTCTCCAACACCGATTTCGATAAACTCAGGCACATCTCTTCAGCTATGTAAGGGGATCGTGCCATCAGATTGATGCTGCAACATGCCAAAGTGACTGTGGAGTGCAAGAACTCCAAGCAAAACCTGGTCTTCAACTGTTCCTTGCTCGAATTCCTCGCATCAGGAAATCCATCCAACATCGCCTTACTCATGAAGAAGCTGATCCAGTGCAAAGGAATGAACCCTATCCTGACCGAGTACGTTTGCAAGCCAGTAACTTTGTCTCATAGATCATGAGTCAGGTTAGCATTAACACTGCCACTCAGTCTACGTTCACTCTCGCCGAGGCAGAATAATTCCGCAATGACATGGATGATTTGATTTAATCTCAAAACATCAACATTCAGATCCAGAAAGGTTCAATTCAAAGCCAGACCAACTATACCATCAGTGGTAGTTCATTTTAAGTTAATTACCCTATGCCCGCAGACTACCAAGAGAAGAAGTTCACCAAGCCTACGACCAACTAAAATGTCAAGAGAGTCCTCAAGATTTCAGGACTCGAGATCAAAGATGATGTTGATCTTCTGAATGCTTTCAAAGCCAAGTACAACGATCCCGCAGAACAAAATTTTGTCAAGGAAATCGAGGCTTTGGCAGATGAAGCTGTGGTATAAGAAGCTGAGAGACTGAAGAAGACCTCAAGGGGACAAAGTGCAAACCCATCACCTACCAACCCTCTACCTAAACCAGCAGCAAGCAGCCTAAAACTCTTCGAAAAGTCGCACCCAAGTCAATCATTATGTTGAAGATGATGATGATGAGGATGATGATGATCAACAATCCCCCAAACAGATGAAGTAACGCGTGATCACTCCCTACAACCTGAGAAACATCCCCTCAGTGAAGAAGACCACCTTCGAAAGCGATTTCAAGAGCAAGTTTGCCAAATAAAGAGACTGCTATACCCCAGAGCCCTCAAGAAGCAGACTTCAAAGCCAGAGAGAGCCCAGCTAAAAACAACCCTACAGTGTGAGAAAGAGCAGCAATTTTAACAACTCTGACCATTCAGAGGAAAGGGAGACTCGATATACAGACATCACCAAAGCCAGACCAGGAAATCAGCTTATGGAAGCCAATTCAGCTGCGCTATGAGAGTTTCTAACTACGAACGACCTGCATGTGGTGTTACTGAAAGCATGATGAACATGAACTAAAGCGTTTCCCCAATCCTAATGATAATTTCAATTGGGAATTGATTGAGGCAAAGCTAAAAGAGGACTATGAGACTATTCTCAAGAACACCATCGCGGAAGACCTGAAAACCTCTCACTACTTTATAGATGTGATTTAACTTATCACCCAGTTCGAAAAGAAATACGCGAAGAGTGATTGCTTCGGTGAGTTCCCTCTTCTGGAAATGCTTTAGAATTTCCAAAAAATGAACTCTGGAACCTGTGCTGTTGACTTCTTCTTTGCAAACAAAAAAGTGGTCTAAATATCAACTTGAGATGAAAAGAAAATCTTGCTTCGTTGAAAAAGACCGAGAGGTTCAGCTAATTACTCAAACAACGTACAAGAGAATGCTTGGTAAGAGAGCTGAGTAAGTAGACCTTTCAGACGTGATAAAAGAAAATGAAAAGGAGAGATTAAAGAGACAGAGAACCTCTCTCAATTCACTAAACTAAAATAATATTGATGGTGGTGATCCCGATGACGGAGAAGAAGACCAGTAAATGCTTAATGTCGATGCCAATCAAGGCAGCCTTGAGCAACACAGATACCCATTAAGTTCTAGTAAGAAATACCACCAGAAGACTCTAAGCTCAAATGTTGAGTAAGCATCTCAAAGCCAAGTCAAGGACAAGCTTGACATGATCCCCAGCCATTTCTTATTCACTCGCTGTTGGTATGTCAAGGAGAGATTTGAAGAGTTACTGCCCTCGGAATATTTCCAATACCCATTCATGATTCAGAAAGCTAATGAATGTTTTGAGTACATACAGGATAATTTCGAGTCTTCTTGGTACAATTACACTGGTTCTCCCTTCTTTAACGCTTCTGTTTACAGACTAATGTTTACTCCTCATCGATTCATCCATTAACCAAACAGAATCAAGGATTACCAGTACAGGGACAAGCATGCATTCAATCCCAATGTAAACTTCTGCAGCAAAGTGCTCAATTGCCAACACTCGACTCCTTACCTCGACTAACTCACGCAGCTTGTGAACCTCTTGAGCGATGGCCTGGTTTATATTCAAAGGAGATCATTCTGTATGCTACTATGTGCACTCTTCAAAGCAGCCCCCTAGGCTATTGTGAACCCCCTCTTCTTGAACCCATGAAGTTTCCTCTCTTGCATGCTCTCGACTGGCTTGTCTTAGATGAGTTCTCTAGAACATATGTATTCAAAAGGCTCGGTACAATAGATTACAATAAGGCAAGTTTCTATGAGCTTGGCAGCTTCGGCCAATAGTTTTCTGATAACGAAAAGCTTTTCTCTGATTATCTAGACGACAGGAACTCTATCATTGTAGAGCTGATCTTCCATCAACGTGGTCGAGACATTCCTCAGTCAATATTCGGGGTCATCCGCAAGAATGCTGATAAGTCATTGACGATCAAATCTTCGCCCCCCCCCCCCCCCCCCCCCCCCCCCCCCACCCCCCCCCCCCCCCCCCCCCCCCCTAAGTAAAAAGACTGTGTTGATCCCCAAAAGTATCGATTCGAAGAATAATGAATTGAAAGAAGCTTGCCAGGTGTTTATACATGATTTTACTGAAGACCCCGCGTTCTCTACAGGTATGAAGCAGGTATTCGAAGTGCGATTCTATGGGTGCAAGCTAAGATATGAAATGGAGAAGACTATTCTATTATATACGACGATTTCCAATACAGGACTCGTTAATTTTTCGTGCGTTTCTTTTCTATGTAACATTTCCATTTGTCTAACTTAATTTATAGGTACTCATCAACTAATCTTCATCAGGCGTACATTGATTTGCATAGAGTAATTGGATACCTTCAGAATCAAGTGATAAGACTCACCTATGAAAAAGCCTCGAAATGTGAGACATGGAAGGAAGTTCCGAATGACTTAGTCATTTACTACAAGACCCCACTTTCGACCTACAAGAATTTCGACTACATTATTGAATTCTTTGATAGATTTGCCAATAAATTTATTTAAGAACGCTCTGATATCTTAAGTAAGAATTTAATGCTAGCTAAATATTTTAGGGTAAATGCTCATAGGCTAAATAAAAAATGGTGTGTCTGTAGCTTAGAAGGGATATCCTAACAGGCCTCTAAGCATTATTAACACAATCTATCAGTTTAACACACTCGTCACCTTGGTCAAAAACCCTCCCAACAATTCAGACCTTCGCACAAACTTAAGGAAAGATCTTTTATTTGTGCAAAATTTACTCGAAAGTCTTCATGAAACTTTTATGGAACTTATCCATAAATCTTACCAAGAGTATTTCAAGATTTATGAATCAACGTAAGCATATTTTAGATTAAAATTCTATAGTTATCTCTAACTGAAGGAGAATGAATTCCATCCTCTCTGGCACTCAACTGGTCGATCCCTGATGATCTAAAGATTGTAATGGGTCTTATTCAAAGCCTCGCTGATTAAGCATAGAGAAATCCTCCTTGGCCAAATAATTATCTTTCAAAACAACAGAGATATGGTGACGAAATTTTTCTTGCCCTAAAAGACCAAGTAAAGAGACTTCCAATCAAAAATCTAGATGGACTGTCTGCCAGGAATAAGCTCTGCTTGAGAACTCGCCATGGCTTCTCCACTTAGAAGCTTTCAAGAACAGGTTTTTGCACTACAGCTCCAAAAAGAATGACACTCTTCAGTAAGTGGATTTAAATTCTAACATTTCTTTATAGGAAAGTGATTGTTAAACCCCCATCATTCTACATTAAAAAAGTTAATTAGCTTTCAAATGATCATGACAACGCTGTAATGTTTGAAGAACTTACACTCAACAGCATGATTTAGATTAGTGATTCTGACTAAGATGTAGAAATGGAAGACGAAGACTTGATGCAGAGCTATAGACTTTCACAAACTCCCTCAAGGATTTCTAATTATGGACAGCCAAGCCAAGCAAATCCTTATCAGCAGTCCCATTCTATAAGATAGTCGCAAGCATTTGACAATGTACATGAGCAACATAGATAACAGTATCAGGACAAGATGCAAATCCAGCAAGTTCTCTCATCAGTGAACTAATTCTAGCAGAGAAATCCTACTGAAATTTATGGAACTACACCTATCGGAACATTTCCAAATTACCCCAATCAACAGTAATTCTATGAAGGAGTTGACCAAAACTACTCGTAAAACTATCACCAGCAAAGGGATTAGTAGTAGTATTGAGTGTCAACTAACATGAATCAGATGCAGCAGCAGCTTCCTTCAGGGTACAACTTAAACAGAAAGGAAATGTTTGGA